>NC_051175.1:111585865-111660865 GCF_013339725.1 Rhipicephalus microplus
TAGCCTAATCAGCCGCTAATAATTCTACGTTATATCAAGTTTGATCGCTGGGAGGTTACGTGAAATAGATTAAGCTAAAGTAGGATCCATCATATTTAACGCTTCAGTGCAATTGTATATTTAACGTCATGTAACACTTATATATATATATATATATATATATATATATATATATATATATATATATATATATATATATATATATATATATATATATACAGTATAAAAAGAGGTCGACAAACGTGCGAAAAAACACTAGTTTTACTAACGTTTCGGCAGGTGTTTCACTCCGACGAAGGCAGGCCCACCTGCCGAAACGTTAGTAAAACTAGAGTTTTTTCGCACGTTTGTCGACCTCTTTTTATACTGCATTTTCCACCGGATCCATTGAATATCACCCCACCATATATATATATATATATATATATATATATATATATATATATATATATATATATATATATATATATATATATATATATATATATATGTGATGAACCACACGAGAACGGTGTGGTGGAATGGTAGAGAAGGAGGAAGACGAAGACAAATAAATGGTTCATCGTACAGCCATCACGCCTCCTGCGTCACACTAGTCGACAGGATCTACCGTGCCCTTCATCATGGCCACATCCAAGAAAGTCATCAACATCCCGAAGTACTCTGGAGCATCTACGGACGTCCCCTTTGACAAGTGGCTCCGACTCTTTGAGGTGAGGACTGCGGCCGCAGCATGGACGGAGCGAGACAAGCTGTGCTACTTCTCCGATTACCTTGAAGGTGAGGCTTTCCGATGGTTTCTCACCGAGGTTTTCGACACAGACGCGTCTTGGGAGAGCTTATGTGAACGCATGAAGGGACGCTTTACGAGCGGCGTCGCGGATCCTTTTCGCCAATTCATTCATTGCCGGTTGCGAACAGGCCAGAGCTTGCAGGAATACTATAATGAAAAAATGTCTCTCGGACGCCTCGCCGACTTAAAAGACACGCACCTTATATCAGGGCTCATCGACGGCCTTCCTGCGCATATGGAGATGGCGCTTGCTGGGCTTACCTCGTCTACTCCAGAGGCATGGCTTACAGCTGCACTTCGTGTAGAGTCAACCATGCAGAGAATGAAGTTACATCGCTTTCCACCAGCTCGGAATACACAGATTAACGTAACAAGTGACAGAACTAGTCAGCGTCCACGTAATTCCCCGGTACGAACACCCGTGCGTGAGTGCAAACACTGCGCGATGGATGGCTTACCCCGACAGATGCACTGGCATAATGAATGCCCACGACGCGCAAGCGTTTCCGCCCTCTCCACCAACCAGGGAAACGAGGAGGGCGACCCAGAGTTCATGTAATTCAGTTTGATGCCCTCATTAACGGGTACCCTGTCAGCGCTACACTTGATACCGGAGCTACAATTACCTGTATCAACGAAGCAGTGCTGAAGGCACTTCACCTGCAAATAATGAGGAATTCATGCATCTCAGTTCAACAAGTCACATCATCTACCAAAACTTTGGGTCGCGTTAATCTAAAGGTACAGATAGGAAAAGTGACAAGAGAAATTCAGGCTCATGTTCTACAAGGCATGAAGAGCAACTTACTTCTTGGCTTGGATAGTGCTTGCCTCTTTAACTTGTCGCTGGACCTTGACACTATGACTCTACGCCAAGGGAAAGACATCCTCCATTCTCGTACACAGAACCAAACCACGGTTAACAAGGGCGCGTCTTTGCAAGGTGTTGAAGTTTGTGATGTACTGCATCTAAATAAAACTCAACAGTTGGCATTGAAGCAGCTTATCCACAAGTATGATGACATTTTTTCCAAGTCACAGACAGACATTGGTTGCATCAACGGCGAAATGCATCGCATTCATCTCAACAACAATGTTCCCATTCGTAGAGCTCCCTATCGATGCTCCGAAACTGACAGCGTTGAAATGGACAGACAGATCAATGAGCTTCTCAAGCAAGGTGTCATACGACTATCTACCTCCCCATACGCTGCGCCAGCACTTATGGCAGAGAAAAAAGGGGAAGGACGCACGCGCTTCTGCATCGACTATCGCAAGCTGAACGAATTGACGGTGCCTGATTATCAGCCCATCCCTCGCATCGATGACGTTCTCGATTCTCTGGGGAAATCTACGTACTTTTCGACATTAGACATAACGTCAGGTTACTGGCACGTGAAGATTCACCCTGATGACATTCCTAAAACGGCGTTTGTCACACGTACCGGTCACTACGAGTGGCTCGTCATGCCTTTTGGCCTTCGGAATGCTCCGGCCACCTTCGAACGGGCTGTCAAATTCGTATTAGCAAAACACCGTTTGCAGAACGTCACGAATTACTTCGATGACATTGTTGTCTACTCTGACACGTTTCCAGACCATCTGAGGCATCTGGAGGGCGTTTTGAAAGCTTTCAAAAGCGAAGGCGTCAAGCTGAAATTAAAGAAATGTCAATTCGCTCGAACCTCCATTGAGTACCTGGGACACAAGGTTTCGCATGGCACCGTCACTCCAAAGCAAAGCAACGTGGACGCAATCTTACGGTTTCCGACACCATCACGCCCTAAAGAGTTGCAGCGTTTTCTCGGCACTGTCAATGTTTACCGGCGATACATCGACCACTTCAGTCAAATCGCTCACCCACTGACGCGCCTGCTCAGCAAAGACGCCACCTGGAACTGGGATGCGGGGTGTGAACTGGCTTTCACTCAGCTCAAGAAATGCGTGACGGAAGAGCCAATCCTTAACATCTACGATGCCACTAAGCCTTGTGTGCTATACTGCGATGCATCCAACAGAGGTATCGGCGCCGTCTTGAAGCAGGCTGATGATGAAGGTAGAGAGCACCCAATCGCATACCATTCACGAAAGTTACTAAAACACGAAATTAATTACGCTATCACAGAACTCGAATGTTTGGCAATTATTGACGCCATCGATAAATGGCACTGCTATCTACACGGGAAACCTTTCACTGTGATCACAGATCACGCAGCGTTGCAGTGGCTTAAAGGCATCAAGAATCCCCGAGGCCGACTTTTCCGGTGGTCCTTGAAACTCTCCATGTACGACGTGAACATCAAACACCAAAAGGGCATCGACAACATTGAAGCTGATGCACTATCCCGAAGCCCGGTAGTTCAACTCCTATCTGCTGAGCAACTGCGAGAGCATGACAACGACAAACCACCCGGAAAGCATACCATTGAGAACGGACTGAGTATAGTGACACGCAGGGGAATACGAAAAGTCTATGTGCCTTTTGCCCTCCGGTCTTATCTTCTCCAAAAAGCTCACGACGCTTTCGGTCATGTCGGGGTAAAGAAGACGCTGCGGCTTCTCTCTCCACAGTACTATTGGCCCGACATCATCGACGTGAGCGAGTACATACGCCACTGCGATACCTGCCAGCGCTGCAAGAAACCGAAGAACAAACGATTTGGTTCCTTGGAGTCTTTGCCACCAGCGGAACAACCGTTTGATCTTCTGGCCATGGACACTATCGGAGGTTTTGGCAGCTACGGCTCATCCAAAAGATTCATTCACTTAGCCGTTGATCATGCCACCCGTTATGTCTGGGCTTTCGCACACAAGAATGAGACTTGCGACGCGTACATCTCTTGCCTGAAGAGTATCTTCGCTGCTGGAAAGCCGCGGAAGTTCCTTTCCGACCGCGGCACAGGATTCACTGCCGGCAAATTTAAGCAGTTCCTCAAGCACAACAATATTCATCAGCTTTTAACAAGCTCACAACGCCCGCAGTGTAATGGCCTAAACGAGCGCACTAATCAGACGATCGTTACTCGCCTCCGATGCAAGATCAACGATGAACCCCGAAAACCGTGGCCGCGTCTCCTCTCGGACGTTGTCGACGAGTACAATAGAACGCCTCACGAAGTCACAGGCTACCCACCCTGCTTTCTTATGTATGGCACACCATCGTATCCCTATCTTCTTCCAGGCATTACCGAAAATCTGCAGGAAGCTCGTACAAACGCAGTCCGCAATTCAGTAGCATATCACGAGAAAAACAAGATCATATATGACAAGAAGTTCCTTCCATTAGAGCTTCAAGTGGGAGACTTTGTTCTATATGAAACACCCTGGCACCCGAACCACGGCAAACTCAGCGCAATAATGGAAGGACCCTATAAGATCATACGCAAGATTTCGGCAGTTAACTACGAGATCGACCGCAGCGTGGCTCCACTCGGTCGCCAGACTGACATCGTTCATGTCGGGAGACTTAAACGATATCATCCGCCCCTGCACCTACGTCTCTCTCGGGGGAGGGGGGAAGCGTGTGATGAACCACACGAGAACGGTGTGGTGGAATGGTAGAGAAGGAGGAAGACGAAGACAAATAAATGGTTCATCGTACAGCCATCACGCCTCCTGCGTCACATATATATATATAAAACAAATCCTGTCTGTATGGTCCGCCCGACTCTTGGCTGACTCCCTAGTGGGCGGGTGCCAATCATTCGATCATCATCATCATCATCATCGTCGTCGTCGTTGTCGTCGTCGTAGTCGTAGTCGTCATCAGCGAAGGAATGAAAGAAACGCTGCTGTCTTTCGAGCGACTGATAAAATGTGTTTGTTTGTAGTGATCCTTGTCCTCGTCGATCCCACACCGTAAAAAGCAAAAAAAGAAAGAAAACTACTAAGTTAAAAAAATGGGAGGAGTGAAGAGCTCATTGTTATGATAGATATTTATTTGATTAGGCCCTAGTCAGGCCAATCTTGAAATCGGGCGTCTAGTAGCAAGGGTCTTTCTGCTCAACATGAACTCTCAAAGCGTGCCTGATTGACGCAACTTCAACTGCGAAGCGCTTTAAGTGCACGCATTTATAATAATATTACAATAGTTAACTTTAGTACTATTTTCTGATAAACGCAGAGTTTAAGGAATAGAGGCGCTGTTACGTAGTCGAATGGACGTTTCTAACTCGTTCAACATACCTTCTTCAGCACACTTCCATGGGGGCCACATAAGTAACGGGTTTACCGTGTTGTTTTATTAATTTATTGTTAGCTGCTCAGTTAAGGTAATTAAGTTTGCTTTTGACTTCTCTTTGCCCTCTTTAAGAGAAATAGCAATAAATGTACTATATATCAAAACTCTAAGGAGCAAAATAAACTCGAGGAATACTTTGCCACACGTTTATCTTCTATGGGGTAAGTAACCTTCTCAGTCTTAAGTTAACGGAACGTTTGTTCACTAGGTGTTTTACAAAAACCGAAAAACCCCCGAACACCAGCAAGAAAAAAAAAGCATAATGGATGCTTCTCAGTATCTTAGGGTGAGTTTTGATGTCTTCATCAAACTATGAAGATGTTTATCGCGCCTGGTTTTCCTTTTTTGTTATTAATAATCAATAACTCAAAACTGTGACGAATGAAATCAACTCATAACAAGATACTTTGCGACACTAAGTTAGCATAGGGGTAAGTAACCTTTCCGAGTAGCACGGTAAAGCCATGTTTCATTGCGTGACTTCGCGAGAGCCGAATAAAGGCAGGCCTTTGAACACCAGCGAACAAACGAACAAACAAAGCCGTTGGGTCGCTTCTCAAGATTTTCAGCGAAGAACGGAAATTACGCTGAAGTTTCGAAAGCGAGCCGGGTAATTCATCTCTCGGCAGCGGCGCGAGACATTTCATGTCTCTTTCTATCTTCGTGCATTTCAAGAAGTTTAAGTAAATCGAAGCTGTGTTGGGAAAACAACAGGCGAACACGTATAAGGAAGATTAAGCTATCTCCGCTCTTGAATAGGCGGGCCAAGGACCCTTGTTTGCCCGAGAATTATTGTTTTTTTTCTTTGATTGTTCGTCTTCTGACCTTTATTTAACGCGCAAGCAGCTCTTCTGTTTGTGTTCCTTAAAGATGACGAAAAAAAAAAAACCGAAGGAAGTAAAATGCAGCTTACACACTGGGAGGCGATAACGCGAAATTCAATAACGTCGTTCCACGCGTTCGCAGTCGTCTCTTACCCTTCTTCGTCCGTAATTCCCAGCTCAGGGTTCTTTTTTTTTCTTTTTTTTTCTGCGGCGCGGGGGAGGGGGGGAGGTGTAATAGACAATCGCTAGGCCTAAATCTTTGCTTCGACACCGCCTGAAAAATTGGCTCACGTAAAACCCGGGGCCACACAAACACGCGCAACCATGTGTGTGTGTTCGATCGCTTTTCGAAAGGCTTGTGCGTCAGTTCTGTTAACGCCTGCAAGAAAGTATCGCCAATAATAACGGCTGCCGCTGATCTCGGAGTCGGCCCCCAAAGTTGCTCCGTTCTTTTACATTATTTCAGTTTTCTTGGGAACGTCGGTTTTTGCTTCTTTTCAAGTCGGTTGTCTCAATTGGAGAGCTTCGGCGCGTTCGACTCGCTTCGGCCGGAAATCTGTTTCGTGTCGGATCGTGTCGGCGCGGTTTGTTTGGCTAAGAGAATTCTCTCAAAGAAAGATTAATGCCGAGAGCTGCCGAGAACGAAATCTTGTTAGACCAACTGGCTACTATCTTCTGTCAGAAGCTTTAGATACGTATGTATGTGCATGCACTTTTCCCTTTTTTTCTTGTTGCAGCTGTGGCCTTCTGGTTTCTTCGATTTTTTTTTTCATCCCAGTTAGCGCAACGTGATTCAATATTTGCTTTCAATGTCCGTAGCTGCGCTTCAAGTATTCAGTAAGTGATAACGAGGGCTAGATTTAGTTTCGGCGGCAGGGTAGATTTAATTTACTCGAATCGTGGGCAGCCTGTTAGCATGTTTCAAGTTTATGTGCAATGGGGTATGGTAAGGGGAGATGTGCGAGATTGCGTATGAAAATTTCAATCAATTCATGAGAAGCTTATATAAGCCGGTTCTGGTCGAGAAGGCACATCAGACTGTATCAATATCGACGGCGATGTTTTATTTGTTAAAGCATCGTCTGAACTTCCTTGTCTTAACTATCATGTGAACGATTGCACGATACGGAAAAAATAACAAAAAAATTGAACTGTGGGATCATAACCGAACTCCTTATCTAGAAAGCTCGTGCAGAGAGATAAGCTCAATATGGTCACGATTTGATGGTGAACGCAGTGGTCCAACGTCACTTCGCGCGTTGTACGGGCTATCTATTCGACTTTGATAATGTCTGCGTAACTGTACTTGGGTAAATTATGTATCATGCGCTGCCCTATATAGATTCTCGCCGAGAGGCCTACTTGTCTATAGGTTTAGCGACGATGCTAGCGACGCTATAGCTTCGCGGGCTATTCGAGGTTGCTTCAAAAAAATGTTAGAAAAAAATGTTAGAGCGCATAGATTCAGAAATGGGGAAGAAAATTCAATAGAGGTGTCACATTTTGTTCCTTTTTGTTCACTCTTTCATTATCGCTAAATAGTTTCTATGGCAACGTTAACTAAAATTATTTTTGGATACTGCTTGCGTATGGACAAGTCTTTTCAAACGAGCGACATTTTAGGTGATCTTCAGCAAAAACGGGCACTCAAAAAATAAATAAAACTAAATAAGACAACTTAGAGTGAGGACACGTTGTAATACAAGGCGCCTACGTGAATCGACGTCCTAACTGGTTTTATCGTCGTTTCTCGTGGACAACTTTTATCCAAAATAAAGTGGCTTGCTGGCACTTCATTTAGTTCTTTTTTTTTTCTTTTGTAACGGGGCAGACAATTTCATCTTCTCACGTTTTCCTGGACTGCTTGCGCGAGCGACAGCGGCTGCGCGTAAGATGACAACGCCTTCACTCGAAGCCCTTGCGGGACGAGGCCTCATCGTCTCGGGCAATCGCGCGCAGCTAGCGACGACCCCTAAGGGCGTCCTTCGTCGTAATCGGGTAGGCGGGGGGGGGGGGGGGGTGCTCGTATAGTGAGCGGATAACGCGTACCATGGACGACGACTTGTCGAGCGAGTCGCGGAAGCAGCAACACCTGGAGTCTCCGGAGGGCCCACGGCGACGTATACGTGCAGACGCGCGGCTGTCTTCTCGCGGCGACATCTAGCGGAGGGCGCCGGTTATACGAGCGGCGCGGTCACACGTACCGTACGCACGCACAGACACACTGACTAGCCGGGTGTACGACGCCACCTCGCCGTCACCGGGGCGCCCCGAGGCGGTCATTCCGTATGCATGGAGCCGCTAATGAGTTCGTCTCGGAACTCGTACTGGGACTTTAATAGATTTATTTTTCCCCTCTCACCCCTCTCGACGTACGATCGCACTGCGTCGTAACCACTCACTCTCTTTCATTCGTTTTTCCCGCTTCTGTCCTGCTGCTGGCTTTTCCGCGCTGTTTAGGCAAGACCAAAGTTCAGTTTTTTGTTTTTACAGCTATGTTTACGAGAGCTGAGGAAGTGATATCGGCTCTTTCGATAGGAAAAGAACATCGTTAAGGCGAACCCCTTTTATGCCTCATCAAACGCCAAAATAGACTGTCGGCGTGAACACGAGGGATGCGCTAAATCATTACGTCATGACGTCAAGGATCGCCGAAATTCGAGACTTTAATATGATAAAGCTCCAAGATCAGTATGACGTCATGGCATGTCACTGTTGCTCAGACAAAGGCGGCCCTGTTGCGGAGGTATTATTTAAACAACGTGATCGAGGTGCTCAGAATGTGCAATGCCTTTGTGATTTGGGTTCAACTGTGTTGAAGGCAGAAAGCTTCCGTTGTGCGGAGGTTGATGAGCCGCGCATCGGCTAAGAAAAAAAAAGTAGACCATGGCTATCACCTTTGAGTCACCTTAAGGGAATGTTTGACGTACCCTGTGAATGTTTTATGTAACATTAGACTTGCCGTGCAGTTATATCTATTGTTAGGCTTCAACCGCCTATACTATAGGCAAGAAGAAAGTATTCTATGAATTCACGTGTGTTTATAAGAAGTGGGTAGCAATTTAGAGTAATATAGGTACTCTACCATAGAAGAGCATAAAGCCGTCACTTGAGCTTCACACTTGCTTGGGCTCTGTTGACAAAAATGATGCCATGAACGAGTTCACGACGAGTGGTCAACCCTTCGTCACAATGTCACGTGTCTGAAACAGGAAAGCTTATTAGTGATTTACAATTTCAGGTACAACTGTCTTGTGTAACAAAGTCAATTCAGTGGCACGTGTGTTTATAAAAAAAGTTGTTAACGATTTAGAGTACTTGGTACTCTACTATGGGGGAGCGTAAAGCCGTCCCGTAGACCTCACCTTTCTTGAGGTCGTATCGACAAAAGTTACGCCGTGAACGAGGCCACGGTAGAGAGCGTCGGAGGCACCCTGCCTTGTTTGGTTTAAGAGAATTTTATTTCGAGATATGTCTTACACAGCTTATGTGTACACAGAAAGATGGACAATGATGATCATGTGTACGTACAGTGCAAGCTGTTATATACAGCGAAAATAACTTATTTGTGTATGCAGTGATGTATAATGCAAAAAAAAATTGTACAAGCACTGAACATTCATGAACATCGAGATGAGTAAACTTACAGAAAACAGTAAGGCTATATGCACAAACAAGGGGGGTCATTCACAGTGCAAGATGACGTTTTTGCATTCACCTGTGAGGACAATGGCTCTCGTGCTAAAGAGCAATATTGCACAAAAACATGTTACTAAAGAAGAAAAAAATACGCAATGCAATTTGACAGTGGTACAAGCTCTAGCCCACCTCCTCAGTAGGGAAGAAAGGCATGGACACTCTGTTGTTTTTTACAATAATGAATTGCGTAGACCAGCGTCGGAGGAAGGCCTCCTCTCCCAGCATGACTAGTTCTTCATTGAGATGCATAAGCATTAAGTTTCTTAACCGATGTAGCAGAGGAAACATGGATCTCTGAGGGCGTCCCCTCAGGTGGGCCAGTGTCCTCCGCTTCCATAAAACGAAGGCTCCGATAGCCATCAAGAGTTCGACAAAGTTGTCCCTGTGGCGGGACTTCCACTGCATACTTATTTGGAACATACTGGTAACCATGCGCCAAAAAGAGCGTGCTTTTTTAGCTATCGGCTGAAGGCGGTACTGTAGATCTCCAGGCCGCTTAACAGCGCACCGCAAATCTTGTACGGGAAAACGTTCATATTTGTTCTGCTTATACTACTGAGTTTTAGTACTTTTCCGGTTGTCATTCCTAGAAAACTGAATGTAAATTTCGAAAACGAAAACTTTCTCAGCGCGCTTCATACCCTTTGTCTCTGTCCTATAAGGGCCCCGTAATAGTTATGAACAGCGCATGAAAAACTCACTCAACTCAGATGAGGAAAATCACACAGACACGGGCGCCGGATTTTCTGAACACTGTTGACGACACAGAAGCCAGATATACTAGAAATCACGTTCAATAGCACTGACAGTAGGGCGATTTGGTATTGGTTCATAGTTACGAACGGCACATAAAAACACACGGAACACAGTTGAAGATATATTTTTTCTTCATCTGTGTTCCGTGTTTTTATGCGCCAATGCTAACTCGCCCAACTGTCAGGGCTCTGTAATACTTTGTCAACAAAGTGAGAAAATGCTGCCGATCACTATAAGACTCCCGAGAACACGTGAGCCAAACATTAAAACAATCGCACAGTGTTTAATCTACAATTAATTCGCGCAGTTAGATATCAATCATTCCCCCTTTATATCCAAGTTAGGGCCATTGCCGAATTTGAGCATCGTAGGCTGCATAGTGAGTGGGTCCACCGTGGGAGGTCACATACCATTGCTTGCGATCACACTGAAGGTAAGCCATCCTTTATAAGTAAAAAAAAAGGAAAAAGTTACCAAGCGTGCATTGCGTAACTTTTAGAGTTGAAGCAGTTTTTTGACTCACGTGTGTAACGCCGTACGTACGTGCGTCCGTACTAAAGCGCCACAACGCGTTGCCCTGGTCGCAGGCGTTGGAGCGGTGCCAAGTAGGTCATGCCCCAGCTGCGCGTTGACGTCACTCTCCCCTCGCACGCTTCGCTCGTGGGTGTGCGCTAACGTCACACTCTTCCTCTCCAGCAGCACGCTCGCCGCAGCGCCCGCAGCTGCCACTTCGACGTCGCGTGTCTGCAGAAACTTCTCTGCGTGCGCCGATCACAAGGTCCTGGTAGTCAACGCGAAACGCGCGCGAAACTTGCGTTTCAAACAAACGTTTACTCGAGTAAACGCTACACCGAGTTTCACTTGAAACCGTTCTTCCAGCACCCACGTCGACGCCCGTTTCAACCGGGTCAACGCCGTGCGCATCGCTGCTACTTTCCATCCCATCAAGGTTCCTTTCGAGGAGATGGTTCATATATATATATATATATATATATATATATATATATATATATATATATATATATATATATATATATATATATATATATTATATCTGCGCATGCTCGCGTCTCGTGCCGACGAGCATAGAGGAGGAGAAGGAATAAATGAGGAAGGACAGGGAGGTTAGCCAGTTACGACGAGCATAGAGTTTCATAATATACACTAGAGGGAACTCTGGCGCTGGTGTCTATGGGAGCTACAAGGCACGGCGCTTCAGCGAGTATGGGAATGATGGGTAGTACACGTATTTGTCTAATCTTCGTACTTCTGGCCTGCTTTTGGCTCCGTGTGTGTTTGTGTGGCTTGAAGCTGTTTTCTCACGAAACAAAAATCAGCAAACGTTCAGCGGTTGCGCTTCACCACCTTATTCTTTTAGGCTTACATTTCCAAGTCGGGTCACGAAGTTCAAAAGGGTTGAATTTTTAATTCTTTCAAAACATAATCGGAACAAAGCAATAAACGAAGCCACAAGTACGATTCGCTGCCAGCAAGTACGAAGTCTACGCAAATGTGTGTACTACATATCATTACCATGGTCGTTGAACGATCGCAGCGACAGAGTCCCCTCTAGTTAATTTTAGAAAACTCTATGCCGACGAGAAAGACACTTGCTAAACTGTTGCTCCAGGAGCATTTGAAGGATAAGACACCACCGGGCGTTCAGCAAGGCGAGCATGCGCAGTGGGACAGCGGACCTATCCTTCCGTTCTTCTCTCCCTCGAACGCGGGCGGTACGAGTGTATATAAGCGGCGGAGCGCGCATTCGGAATTCAGTCAAGGGTGTCTTGGCTGTCGCTTGACTTGCGGCTTTGCTTGACTACAGTAGATGCGATGGAATCAACACTACCTTCAACCAGGAGTGGTACAACTCGCCGTCAGCGTCACACCACTCGTTGAAGGCAACGCTTCTCCTTCATTCAATCAATATGAATAATGAGGACGAAATAGCTCTTAGGCATTCCCAAACCATACCCAATTACGCAACATTCGCGCGATACCCGGGTCCCCTGCAGCTGACTGGCTAACCTCCCTGTCCTTCCGCCTATTTAAGACGAGCGTCTTTCTTGGAAACGTTCGAAGCAAAAATTTTGGTCTGTCTGTCTGTCTGTCTGTCTGTCTGTCTGTCTGTCTGTCTGTCCGTACATTTGTCTGTTTCTCCACTCTTAACAACATCTGGTATTTGAAACGGCGGACCCCATTCGCAGCGCGCACCTATGTTGCTCAAGATTCAGCGTTCATACTTGTGCAAATGTCGATTAAAAAGCATTTATTGCGCATGTTCGAGGCACCATAACAACGCGTATATATTCTGCATGTGCGTCTGTTACTAGAAAAGCATACATAAGTAATTTTAAGGATTGTAGCGCTTATCACGCGGCGCTTACCATGCAACGCTTGCATGGAAAAGCGAGTGTTTCCAACGCTTTGCTAAGACGCGATGGTGGCGGCACCTACCCGTCGCCTTGTGTTCTACACCTTATCACCTCTGAGATGGGCGCGCACACCCGTCTCAGTCACGCGCTTCGTTTTTCAAGAACACTGCCAGATGGCGTTCATGACTCATGTGTGACGTGACTTGACGCGTTCGTTCGCCTTCGCTGCACGCTTGAAGCACTCTAACGCAGCGCCTCCAGAATACCATTCACCGATTTTCTCGAGCAGAACATCAAATAAATGTTTTGTTCACCCTCTTCAGACGCAAGACTACCGTCTTTCTTCGACATTTGCAGATTAAATGCAGATGCGGGGCCATTTTTTTCCCTCCTCCTTCACACGACACCCCCACCACTCTGCGACGCATTTACTCGAGTTTCCCTGTGGGAAGATGCGAGTGGTCCTTTTCATGCTTAGCTTCCAGCGCGTTCACCAGAACTAGAGAAGAGAGTAAACCATTTCAGCTTGCGGCAAATCTGTAGCCTCGTTCGTACTGGATAGATTATAAAAAAAAAAATACTGTGTCTGCGGTGGATTCGCCGGACAACTAGATCACTTCGTGAATGCTTTTGAATAAAGAAGTTACTTGTAAAAATGTTGCGGGGCCGGGAAATGCGCGGAATGCTGCCGTGGAGGAGCTAAAAAAAAAATTACCCCTAGCATACTGGCTATTAAACTTTTTTTTCCTGCACCAGAATTAGGAATGTACCGAAAAAACAAGCACGCAAAGATGGTGTAATATTTCCGGCATGGAGGGAGAACAGATTTGTGTGGTAACATTGGGATATGCGATAGACAAAAAAAAAAGAAGAAAAACCATTAGTACGTCAGGGGCTCACACTGGATGCTCGACAAGCCCCCATTTTTTAGTGTGATAGCTCCTCGCTTTTTTCTCTTCGTCTCTATTATTATTATTATTATTATTATTATTATTATTATTATTATTATTATTATTATTATTATTATTATTATATTCATTATGTCTGGTCAACTAGCAATGATCGCGAATAAACACGTCACACCCGATGGAAGAGAATTGCCTTAGATATTGCAAAAGTGCTCCTTTTTCTCAGATCTCATAATTTGTAGCAGATACATCGCGGCAAGCATGTTCTGTGCCACTTGGTTGCTCTGAAGCCGTCGTCTTTACCTCCGTGCAACACTCGGACCATGCCGACTACCCGACCTGACCTTTTCGCTGGATTCGTGGACCTCACCACCGTTCTCTACTAGACCTACGAAGTAAACCTGTATGTGTACTTTTAAGTAAAAAAAAAGTATTATGCCTAAGGACAGCTTTTCGAAAATAAAAAATAAACAGAAAACGGCAATGCCCAGCAGCTTTCGTTCTTGCCGTTCAGAAGTCAACTGCTGTCATTTGTGGTCACAAAAGTATCACCATTTTTTTCCATCAGGCTATGTCGTGTAGCCTAATATAAATTAGTTTCTGTCCTGGTTTTATTCATTATTTATTCAATACCGCAGTCTTATGGTCCGTGTAAGGAGGTTAACACAAAAACAAAACCAGTGTCATGTAGCCTAATAAAAATTAGTTTCTGGCCTGGTTTTATTCATTATTTAATCAATACCGCAGTTTCATGGTCCGTGTAAGGAGGTTAACACAAAAACAAAACCAGTATAAATGTCACAACAATAAAGAACGTTATTTTGTATAAGTTTCGTCCATGCTCTCAAATTCTGGGTCGCGCCACTTAGACACGGGACAATGCAACAAAAAAAGATGTTCTGGCTAGAAGCGGCAATGCGCTCGCTAGAGAACTCACGGAAACCTATCACATTAGTAGGAAAGGGAGCAACTGTATAAGTGAGTTGTCTCTCTGATGCGCAAAAAAAAAATGTTCGTAAAACAAATGTTATGATCTGTTTCTGTCCTGATCTTCCGATCTTGGTGATTGTTGTACAAGCCATAGCAAAGGCAGAGTTTTCCTACAGTGTGCAGGTATAGGAAAAGTTTTCGAAGAAAACTTAGTTGTGAGTAGCCCTTGTCCTTTGCATCGCCCTTGTCCTTTGCATCTCTGTTCTGTCTTTGTCTGGTATCGAATTCAAATATTTTAAGAAAACCATTTGATATCTCAAAAGCGCATGTCGAAGAATCCGCGCCACCCTTAAGGTCTGAGTGCTTTTTCGCCACATCATTTCGGCGCAATGTAGGCTTATCCGAAGAAAACGAGCCCCCTTGCTTGGTTAAAGAGGCCTTCTCGCAAATGACCGATTTGAGGGACCTACCCTGCAATATACATATAGACTCAGCACGTGATGCTTTACCGCGATGCGTTCTACGCTCTGCTTATTACCTGAACTCTCTTATCTATACTGTTTATTCTTTCTCTCTGCTTACAACGCGTCTTCACCTCAACTACACTGTTAATGTGTTTAGAAAAATTGGTTAACGATTTAGAGAACTTGGTACTCTACTACGGGAGAGCTCAAAGCCGTCCCGTGGGCCTCAGCACAACAACCGATTTTCTTAAACTCGGCCACATTGGCCGAGAAGCGATTACTACACTCTTAGAAAAAAGGTGGTAGTACTCGCTAACTTTGGGGTAGTAATGGTTTGTCACATATGTTACAACCCTGGTAGTAAGTGCAGTTAGTAACGGCTAGGGTGGTAACAGTTACTACCTCTGCTGTTACTAGCAGCAGTTAGAAACTGTTACTACCCTAGCCGTTACCACCCATTGGTAAGTACCTTTTAAAGGTTTCAAGAAAAAAGAATACTAACCGATACTACGTCATTCATTTATTTCGGCACATTATTTCTCCACTGCTAATGTTAGCTAATCAATGTCTTTCAACTAGACATATTCGGGTAAGAAGCGTGGTGTGCCATCAGTGCGAAGAGTGCATAGACCACACAAGTTCACTATTTTTTACGTATACATGCAGTAAGAATGAGTGATTCTTAAGAGAGAGAAAGGAAGAGAAAAGTGAGCAACGTTATTGTCTGCTTCAGTGAGCGACACCGCCACAGTAGCTCACAAGGGATGGGGGTGAGGAGGGATAAAAAGGGTAGGAGTAAAGGTGTAGAAAAGAGGAAGAAGAAGCAACAACAAACTGAGGGGATAGGAGAGACAGGAAAGATGGAAGCACGGTCACTGGAGTCCGAGGACGGGGTACACTTGCGAGAGCTCTTGTCGGCGTCTGTAGATGGCGTAGAGCAGGTCCAGTAGGTCAGAGCTACACTGTCGTCGAAGGTCCTCGGCGGCAGGAGGTGACGTAGGGCGAGCCCAGTCGGCCAGAGCTACGATGACGCCGAAGGTCGCAAGCGCGCGGAGCGCGCGGGCGCACAACCGGTCGGCACGAAATCCAGCGAGCGACTCCGGAGCCCATGTAGTAAGAAGTAAGCGTGGGGTATATATAGCCCCTACTTTGCAGGGGCATGCCTGCACAGGGGAGCACTTGCGTTTCAGGATTAATTATAAAGAATTTAAACCTATAGCACTATATTATACTACCTAGTTACGTGTATTTGGTGACGTAGCACAATACTAAGTTCAGCCTAACCTATAAATATATATATATATATATATATATATATATATATATATATATATATATATATATGTGTATGGGATATGGCACAACGGGAGCGTTGTCAACAAGCATAAATATATTTATTTCCCAACAGTTTCGGGAGGGGTCCTCCCTTCATCAGGGGATGAGTTATACTGACATGAATTTCCAAACTTCGTTGCTGCCGCGTCCCTCTCGGCTTGAAACATGTTTGCGAGAGTGAGAGGTAAATAAAAAGGGGGGGGGGGGGAGAAAAAAAAGAAAAAGAAAGAAAAGAAAGTTTCACTTTCTTCTTTCTTTCTTTTGATTTATAATATATATAATATATAAATGATTTAAAATATATGAATAATTTATAATATATAAATGATTTATGATATATATATATATATATATATATATAAGGGATTATAGGAAGTATCACGCAGGCTCTGATGTAGAAAAAGGAGTAATTCACACACAACGAACGTTTCAGCACAGTTTAGTGGACTAAACTGTGCTGAAACGTTCGTTGTGTGTGAATTACTCCTTTATATATATATATATATATATATATATATATATATATATATATATATATATATATATATATTATAAAAAGGTCACAAAAAGGCATAATGCACAGTGGCCGGTGCATTGTACCTAACTCATTCTCAGTGCATTTGAATTCTTCACACGACTAATATGTCAGTGTTTAAAAGGTAATAATCATTTTGGGTGTTTGACGCGCCAAAACAATGATAATATTTGCAGACACGCCACAGTGGATTACGTGTGACTGTCCTCGAGGCTAATTGGGACCGTCTAGTTATTTTGATCTGCCGGTCTTGTTAATATGTGCTGTGATTTACTTAGTTTGTTGTGATTGTCTATTACGATACGTGCTGCACTTGCTCATTGATTCGTTAACTTGTACTTCTTCGTTTCGACAATATCAGAATGACGTTTACACATATACCTCGGTTGCGTAATTTAAAGAAAACGTATTTTCTGGATCTATGGATACCTTCTGCGTCATTTTTCCGTGTAATGATGATACGTCGAGACGATTCCTCTCATAAATTATGAGAATCGCATTCACGCACTATATTGGAATAGATAGTCAAAAGCGAAGTAGCAAAGAGGTAGTAACGGGGCAAGAAACGTAGTAACGGCTGCAGTTACTACCTTTTTCAATTCAGTTAATCACTGTTTACTAACGTAGGTAGTAAAGAGGTCGCAAAAAGTTAGTTATGGTTGCCGGTAGTAACTGTTTACTAACGTAGGTAGTAAACAGGTAGCAAAAGGGCAGTAACGGTCGAAAAAAGGTAGTAAACGCTGCAGTTACTACCTATTTGCTTGCAGTTGCTAACTTTTTTACTAACTTTTTTAAGAGTGTTCTACTACTACTACTACTACTACTATTACTGTTCTTGTCTAAAAATAATGATACCAGTACTATATGCTACTAATATTTCTGTTTTTCTTGCTGTTAGTACTACTGCTGCCTCCACCACCTCCACTACTATAACTACCCTGGTGGCGGTTATCCGTAGTTTTCAACTGAAGAGTAGTAATTATGACAAAAAGGGAAAATGTTACTACTACTGCTGCCACTGTTCCGCCATTGCCACAATTACCACCGACATATGGAATATCATTCGTGTTGTTTATTTGAAGCATAGTAATTGACAATTAAGAAATATTAGGACTGATTTACTACTATAGCACTACAAAACCTTGAGCAACAGCTTGAATGGAACTACAAGAGCAAAAACTTCCGCATCCGTGCGGGGTCTTAGAGAGGAATCCCAGATCTTTATAGACGGTATGGTCTTCCTTAATTCGCCTCTTTATTATACCCCGTATCGATGTCGGAATTTCACATGGACTCACTTTCTAAGCTCTGTTTGTAGCCTATAGTACTTTTATTTCGTGTGGTCGCTTTATTCCTCGCCGCCGAAGAGCGCCGTGCTAATTAGGAACGACTCATTACGAGCGAAAATGAAATGACGGAGAAACAGTGCGCGCCGCTGCCGCTGAAACACGGGACGAGCCCTATTGTTTTCCGACTTTGACTTCGTTCTGCTCGTTCGCAACGACTTTCTCAACATTAAACGCATCGTTGGTCGTAGTCTTGCGAGGTTCGCTGAATCTGTCGAGCATTGGTAATGGGTTGGTTTCTGTAAAAGCGCTTCATCTCAAGCTGAGGCGTGCGCAAGTATCTCCGTGGGGAGCGTTGGAGGAGGGGAGTATAGCCATAGCGCATCGCCCTACCCCCGCTTCCGATGGGTTAAGTCGGAAAGAAAAAAAAAAAAAAAATTGGCAGCCGTTCCATGAAGTGAGTGCCGATGTTGGAGCGAAGCCGAATCCTAAGGCTCATAATGTCAACGTTGATGCCACCGACTTGTATAAGGGACAAATGGACGGATAGACAGACGCACGGACGGACAGATGAATGGAGTGAAGTAAACAAGCCTTGGAACGTTACACCAGGAGTCCTCGGCGGTCGTTATCTTCAAGAAAACATGATTGGACAGATCCGACAAAGTATTGGGAAGATTCCGCACCCCCGTTCGAATGAAATGACCCCCCCCCCCCCCCCCCCTTGCGCATATTTCTCATTTCACTTAGGATGACTGCAAGTTGGGCATGTTGGTATATGTTCATGTTGAAACAAGCGTCATGAAGAACGACGATTGGGAAAGGACAAAAGATGTATCATTCCATGCGAACAGATTGAGGCTATGTGTTTTCAGAAAGAGGCGTCGCAAATGTGCATCACACTTGCACTCGTGTCCTATACAACAGGAGTGGAAGCAGACGTGTCAAACATTGACATACAAAATTGAAAGTATATTACGATTGTGCTTAGGAGCAGTATAACCTTGCGATTTGTTCCTGTGCTCAAGCCATCATTTTATGAAGCTGCCAGCGACTTGCCCTTCACAGTCATACGGCAGGGGCACCCGACTGTTTTTTGGGCGGGGTTGGTTCTCTATGTGTCCGTAGATGGCGCTAGGGGTCCCGTTCAAAGCAACGTCTGTTGTTCCAGACTTGAGAAATTCGGAGCCGTTCGCCAGGCAGTTTGCCTTCTATACACTGGTGCGCCCATATATTTATGTAATGTAGGTTCTTGGAAATACAGAATCAGTTACAGCATAAATTCTGCACGGTTGGCTCGTACTCAATTTTGGGAATGGGCCCAGAAATGAATAGTCAAATACAAATAAACATACATAGTTTTCATAAAATTTAAAAAAAGAGAGAATCGATGTAAATCAAGACGGTAATTTGATACCCTAAATGAAAACTACCTTACTTCAATTAAAATTTTCAAAGGCGGAGCAAAGCATTCCTGCGACGCTAATGAGGAGGCTCACAAAGGCATAATGTTAGACATAGGTCCAATCCACTTGTAAGTCAGCACTCGTCTTTTTCGTTTGTGGCTGCAGTTTCGTCTTTGTCAGTCTGCGCTACTTACAAAGCTACAATTGCGTGAATCTGGCGGTTTGTCACAAAAGAAGAAACAGTAGGGATGTCGTTAATTAGGAAGGAGAGGCCCATTACGATGACCAGGAAACGAATGAATTCGTTCCAGTGAATAAATTCGCTTCACTGTTCCCATCTGCGTATCTTCTCGTCTAGCTAGCTGAGGACAAACGCTATTACAGTGCTTCGTTTGAGCTCCGTAAATTGCACCGCGAAGAAAAAAACGAGGCTGTATTTGGATGTAGACAAGCCATCCAGCAGTGAGAACAAATTTGCCAACTCATAGATGAAGACGTGAAAGAAAGTCTAATGGCGGAGACGCTAGACAGCATTGGGAGCGGACTGAGTGGTCGTTGTACGCTCGAACAGTGGCTATCACAAAAATAACTAAGCCAGTATTAGTCTGGGGCGCCGGACACGTATTAAGGGTTCGCTTAATGCTTCCATTACAGCGCCCCTCACCACAGTCAGTCGTGTTGCCCGGGCAATCGTTTCATCCCTCGGATTAGTAGCTTCGTTTTTGAATCTGTCATGCGTTTCTTTGAGAAAAAAAAAAAAAAAGCCGGAGAAAATGGACAGAGCGAAAGAAGTGCTTCTTTCTTGGCACATAAGTGTGTTACGAAACGAACACGTTTATCCCTTTTACGTCTTTTATCTTTCCTGCGCTCTAGCCCCCCCCCCCCCCCCCCCCCCCCTCCACCCGACATCTAAGGAAAAGCTTGCAGTGAAGTGAACGGACTGAGTGAAGCTGTTTCAGATGTTCTTAACTGGACGCTTTTGCACAACTGCCGCACTCCGTCAAGCTCCTAGAAGAGTAACAGGGTTTCCTGCAAAAAGGAAGCAATACACCGTCTAGACATTAATCCCACCCAGCATTCGCGCATGCGAGCTGGGTGGGAGGCTTTAATTACTGAATCCCCTCCACTCATTCCTGGCTTTGCCAGCAGGCGGCGCTGCGTGCCGGACTCGCGCGGCTGTTATCTCAATTCGTCTGCGCGCGCAGTGTATACTGGGGGCTAATTAAGTATTCGAAACGTAATTCCTGCGTATTTCTACGCATTTCTACCACGCGTACGTTCGTTGCCAGAACAGGCCTGCAGCCGTGTCCCTGCTCGAGTTCTGTCGGGGCTCCTGGTTCTTCTTTGCAGACCGCTGATTGCGTAAGGCTGTCGTGAAAGTCTTTCCGCTGTATATTTATTTCCCCCGCCGCCCTCTCTACCGACGTCCATCAGTGTGGCCAATTCGGTAAGATGCATACCGCAGTGGGAGAGTCATTAGACATGAACACTCGGCGCTTGTTAAAAGTCCCCTAATGGAAGCCGTAAATCCCGCGCCGCAGTGCGAGAGTGTGCCTGCCGCAAGTTGTGTAAGAACGTAACACGGAAAGCTCGTCCCCTTGTTCTTATTTCGACAGCACTCTTATATTCCGAGGACCCAGTGCTCGTTTCTGGTTGATCTCTTTTTCGGCAGCTGTGTCCTCATGCTGGGTAGTATACTGGCGCGTCGCTTTATTAGCAGGAAACCTCCTCTGAGCAAGCTTTGGCTATCTGTGACAGTTGTATCATAACTGTGCGCAAAGTTATGGGGAGTCGGGAGACTACTTTCGTAGTAGCCCACCCTCCACCACTGGACGAGTTCGACGACAAGCTTAGCCACGGAGACAAAATGAAAGATAAGCCATGATGCGAAGGGAGAACAAAGTGCGATGGTAGTCGGAATAAATCTTTGACTCGAAGCCGGTCCAGTGGCCCCGACAGTGATCTTTGCGATTTAGGCTACGTGCAGAAAGCACAGTTCCCAAACTTGCATATCGGTGGGGCTACTGTACATATGCTCAAGAATGACATCTTTACAAGCACAGTGAAATATTTTACAGATGTGCTTTTTTTTTTACTCCGGTGTTTGGAGAGCATTACCGCTCCATACTAAGAAAACGAAAAAATGCCCCTTTTGCGATGTCTCAAAATCGTGTCAGTATTCGTTTAAGTGGTCTGACTATTTCAGCGCGTGCTGATTCGACAGTGCTTGGGAATGGGCGAACCAAGGCAAACCGTCTCATTTTGCTAGTCAGCCCTACATCCAATCAACGTAGAGACTTGCACGGAACCCCCCCCCCCCCGTTCCCCCCGTCCATTTCCATGTTGCACAATTCCAATGCGTCAGTAGTTGTCAGTGCAGATATGGCATTTGTGATTAATGGAATTTTACGAATGGTAGTCGTAATCTATCTTATCAACTATTTAACAGTTTTCCATATATAATTTAAGTACAGCATTTATGGCAATCATGACAATAATAGATGTGCTCTTTTTTTCTAAAGCTCTTGAGATAGACCTGCAGTGCTTACTAAACGAGCTAACAAAGAAATACAAACCCTTGTTGCGTGAATATTTGGAACTGACTATGACGACCCATGGGGAAAGAAAAAAAAAATATCGTGGTACCGGGAACATCGTTTCACCGGGGGAATGTTCAGCGTCAGAAGGGGGCCGTCACGTGTGTTCTCGACACTTTCGTGGCTCTGGCGTTTTTTTTTTTTTTTTTCAAAGAGTTTTCGGGGCTCGGGGACTTTCAGCCCTCGAAGCCGGGTCGTCTCTCGAGTCGCTTGGCGACGAGAAAAGCGGCTTCGGATCCGGATCAGGCTTTCGCCAGCGTGAAAGAAACGAGAGAGAGAAGCGAGAGAGAGAGAGAGAGAGAGAGAGAGAGAGAGAGAGAGAGAGAGAGAGAGAGAGAGAGAGAAGCGAGTGAACGGGTAGCAGGCACCACGGGCCTGCGATGTCTGCATCCTGCCGTCGTCTCGTTGGCCGGCGTGGCAGGGCCATTGATTAGGGCTTAGAGAAGACAGTACGGCCACGGAGGAAAGATGATGGGCCAGACGGGAGAAGGGATCTCTCGACGCATTGTTGATGGATGACCGCGGCTTGAGCATCCTCCCGAGGGCACCGAGAAGGGCTGCAGGAATCGCCCAAAGAGCTAACGGCGTGCTCGCCGCGCTCTGCGAAGGCGCAGTGGCATCGGCAAACTGAGCCGCACAAACAACGGTGTCTCTGACCCGAAGCGCTCGCAGTGGCACCCAGGAGTGAGCGGCTCACGATTACATTAAAGAACGGTGCAAACGTCGTCGATTGTCTTGGGGGACTTGCTTGGGGTCGATATCATTGAGATCAGAAAGGCCTGGCGGAGGGCCTGTTGGTAAATAGTTTTTACAATGGTTGTTAAAAGCTTTGAAAGACGTCTACACAAGAAGATAAATTTTGACCTGTGGGCACGCAGGTAGTAGCAACATTAAACTTTTGTTAGTCACAACCTGTTTTTTTTTCGATATTACCCTTCCTGTGTACGCATCTTTCAAGGCTGGGTTGATAAATTTTACAGTCTTTTAGGGAATGCGTCCTCGGTAACGTGGAAGCGCTCGCAGCAAGCCAGATTTGGTATTACATGTCGCGAAGTGCAGCGCTGGCAAGCAAGCTGGCAGTTGTAATCGCCGGATCATGGCGTTCTCCCTAATGAAATTCTGCGGAGATGTGTACTTTTCTCGTATTGTGCGCACCGAATAGTTCCTAGCATTGTTGGCTGTGGCAAACTGTCAAACGCGTTTGTAAACGAATTTGCAGTTGAAAATGGCGCCCTTTCTGCCTTTTGAGGACTTTGCAAATAACGCGAAGTGGCGCAATTTTGACGGTGCTCAACTGACATGGCGAGTTTCACCAGCATCGGGCGCCACCTTCGGGTGCGCTTTCACCGGCATAGTTGATTGTTGGCGACGAAAGAAAATGAGCCGTTACGTTAAGCGGTTTATTTGTTGAGTTATTGACCCACCATTCGGTCTCATGCCGACACAAATTTAAGAGTATGAAGGACGCTGCATTTGAACTCCTGGGATCAATTTCGACCTACTTGGCATTGTTAATATGCGCCCGACGTGCTGTCTAGGAGCGTTTCTGTATTCCACAGAGACTCTTGAAACGAGGCCGTAGCGGTGGTTGATCGAAGCCGCGGTCAAGAACCGGATGCCATAGCCACCGGTTCACAGCAGGCATAGCTAATAGATAAACAAAGGCGTATGAACCTATACAACATGACGCCGCTTCTTTGTGGTGGTGTACGGATACAGCTGCCTATATAGATAGGCCGTCAGGACACCGATAGGTCACCGTGATTTCGTACCTGTATTGCTCTGCGCTTCAACGCCTGCCCAACGTTACACGGCATTACTCGCAACGCCACCAGTCGTCCACGCAAGTCCCCGTCAAAACCGAGCGTGAAAGACCGCTCGCTTCCCTTCCAGGGGGACGTCACCACCCATTTTCCCTCATATAGCGCACACCGTATACGGACTGCAGTGTCGGGCCACGTATCGTGCGCCTTTCTGGCTGAAGCCCGTCGAGGGGTTGGTTGTTGCTTGCTGACCGGCGGTGTTTTCGGCGTCATTCGTTCTCCTCCCTATTCTTTCCCTGTTCTTTTTGCGTGATGCCTTTGCGTTATACCCTTTTCTTTCCCTCTCTCGTCCGCTGCCAGCCGAGTCAAGATGAATGGCCTTGGTGACCCGTCCTGAGTCCCGTTCGCCAACGCTCCCGGCGCTAGCTGGCGCTCGCCACGTCGCCTCACGTTGGTCGTGCTTTGGCTCCTATACAGCCCAGCGTTGGGGAAGGGGCATGGGCAAACAGGACGCCGCCGAATTTCGGTGCGCCGTCGTCGTCGCATACCCAGGGAAAAGAAGGCAGTTTCATCTCATCTTTCCCTATTTTTTTCGAACTATACGCCCTCTGTGGGGAAAGAAAGGATGGAGGAAACTGGGATCGAGAGCTTGGCCGGCGGTTCTCGGAGGAGTTGGTCTCGCATTCTTTCGACGAGCGCCTTGGTGTGCCGTTTGGGGCTGAGCGAGGGCTCCTACACGGCACACAAGTACACCAAGGCCCGCTCTGTGTGCTTTGCAGGAAAGGAAAAGGCTATAGGGATTCGAGCTGTGTGCTGAAGGGAAAAAGAGGGAGACCTGTAGCTGGATCGGACTCGGGTTGATGTTTCGCGTAGCCGGATTTTTTCTTTTGTCGAATGTATTGCGCGACATCCGAGGAAAGAAATAAAAAAAAGGAGGGGAAATACGTTCTGGTGGATCAAACCAGAATCCCTTTCCCTCGATCATCCCTTTTCCCCCAGGAAAAAAAGCATGATCGTTCGGAGCTGTGTCCTCTAGCGAAGGGAAAGAAGAGGGAAGGGTAGTTCGAGAGGGTGGTGTGTCCTGCAGAGGGGAGAAAGTAGAAAGAGTCAGGAGTGTCGGACTTCTCATATAAGGTGGACGGACGCCTCTCGTGTATGCGTGTAGAGAAAGGTTGGATGGTGTGAGGGATTGAGGGATGAGGTCGAGGGTGTCACTCGGTGTGACCAGGTTCCTGAAACGAGAACGGCGGTTGTTTGTCCCCCACTCGGGCCTTCGTTGTTTGCTCGTTTTCCTTTCTTCCCCTTGTTTCTTATTCCGAGACGAGCCGGAGACGCTGTTAGGGCTCCGTTTCTGTTCCACACTCAGGCGGCGATCCGTCGTTCACTTGCGCACGGCATGTGTGTTCGTGTCTTTTTTCTTACACGTATACAGTCCGCCCAAGGGCGTCCCCTACTCGTCTTTCGCCGAGTGAATGAGTGATCTCGAAACATATTGCTTGCGCTAAATGGCGTGTCCTCGGAAGTAGCTAGCTGCATTGTTAACAGGCTGCAGTGCTATAAGGAACACTAGTTAGTTAAAACTATTTTTCTCGCGTTAAGAAATTGCTATTTCACAGTGCCAAATAAAAAAAAGAAAAACAACGCGCTTGCTGTGAGAACGGGCTTGCAAAACGAGAAGACGTACAACGAGAAAATATCGATAGCCCGCCCCCCCCCCAACCTCGAACTTTGTGCGCCAATCGTTGTGACGTCACATGTTTTGACTTTCTAATCGGTAAAGATGAAGTGAAGTGCCAGCCGAGGGGCCATAGAATTAACATACCAAGTTTTGGGAAGTTTTGTTCAGCCAGTGGCGCCAAAGTACGACAAATACACTTTATAATCCGAGACGTCACGTGCCGTGATTCTTAGCGCGAAATTTAAAAAATAAATTTTGATCTTTATTTTAAAAGTCTTCTATTAAGAAACAGATAAAAGTGAGAATAATGACATTAGAGTTTCCAGAGCACAACTTATCGATCTAAATCCATTCTGTGTTTTCTTTAGTATCTTTTTAAGAAGGGCAAAATGGCAGGGTAGGTGCAACGCTGTAAAGTACTGCGAGGTTTGAATTAACTCACAACCCTCTTCTCGCAATGGTGGATTGAATGAAAGAAGACACATGTGGTAGAACACGAACGCAGCAAGCGTCTCTGTTGACCTCGTTTGAACTTCGTTTTCGAGGCATACTTCAGGGCAGTACCCAAACGATCATAGCGAAACGTGTCGCTAAGAAATGATGCTGCAAACGCGGCGATGGTTGCCAATTTTGTAACATGACTCGCCCCTATTCCTTTCGTAGATTAATATCCACATGACTATGAGGGATGCCGCAGTGGAGGGTTCTAGAAAATTCGACCACCTGGGGTTCTTTAAGTGCACCCAAAACTG
This sequence comes from Rhipicephalus microplus, assembly GCF_013339725.1. Taxonomy (NCBI): domain Eukaryota; kingdom Metazoa; phylum Arthropoda; class Arachnida; order Ixodida; family Ixodidae; genus Rhipicephalus; species Rhipicephalus microplus. Next base: position 111,612,207 of record NC_051175.1, read on the forward strand.
AACACACGGTCGCCTCCTATTCCCGCGCTGTCAATAGGACCTATATGTACTCGACTGAGAGGATGCAGGAGAAGAAGGAGGTTGCTTTCGCCTTCGTGTTGGCTTGGCGACTGCAATCGGGGACCGTGTGACCATTATTGAAATGAAACTAAACAAGGATCGTAGCCGCCCAAAACTTGTTGTCATGGGTAAGTTAAATGACAGAAGTGTAAATATGAGGGCGGGGTTTCTTTGTTGGACTCAAAATTAACGAGAACTAACCGGCAATCATGTCAAGAGAAGTATAAGGAATGTTATTAGAAGTAAACTATAATGTGAATGTGAAGAAAAGTGAACGAGAAGATCCGAACATGCGACATTCCAATAACGCGTTTGACGCTGTATACCGCTGAGCTACGGTGGCGGTACTACCTCCGTCCACTTTTCATAGCGTATGTATGAGCGTATATATAAACGCGGAATGTCAGTCAGCACCACCATTTGCCATTGCGGCGAGTGTGGAACACTCTCGGTTATGCCTGCGAACGAATTAAGCCAAATGCACGAAAACTACGTTTATAGGCAAGCACGCTATCTTAAAATATCGAAAAACAAAGCTTATTGTGGGCATTTAGTATACCAATCCTCTTCATCTGTACATTAACATCATTATCATGTGTTGCTCATGCATCCTCATCGTTGTCACGTAGCATCATCATCTTGGTTCGTTCATCTCAGCTGTCGGCTGCTGGTTCCTCGGGACTAATAAAGGTCTTCCAAACCAAGACTTGATATTATTTACGATATCTCGTCAACTTTTCTTTCGAACGTTTGACCGCGATTGTCAGTTCGCTGTGAACTTTCTCACCTTCCGGGATTTCGCGATGCGGGAGCGAGGTGTCGGCGACAGCCCAGTCGAGCCGCGGCAAGCCCTATCGGCGATTTCAATCAGGACCGCGTGAACGACTCGCTGTCAGAACGCGGCTTATAGCTCTAAATACAAGGGGCCACTCTCGACGGCGGAGGCCGGGAGGAGCGACTCGCCTCTGTCGACGTCCACTCTCGCCGAGCGGAGGCGTCGGGTCGTTGTAATGCGTCCGATGTGCCCTCGGCTCGGCGAGCGAGATCGAGACCGCCGATATCACCGCGACCAGGTAGTCCGCGAGCGAGGAATTGAGCGTGCACCTCGGTTGTTGCGTGCAGCACTCTAGAGTGCTCAATCACTGCTACTCATTTTTTTTTTCGTGGCGTGGGTGCTCTGCGATGCAAAGACACTAAAAGTTTGTTGTCTGTAAATTTTGGTCGTTATTATAACGCTGATGTTAAAGGCACCAAAGCGGATGCGAAAACGCCGTTTTTTCTGTAAGGATTCGAACCTACATGCTGTGAATAACGCATCCCATATTCTGAAGCCTGTTGAGAACGACGTGATGTTTTGATGTTGTAGTTGGGGCGAACACTGGCACTGTCGGTTCTGCTACTTTCCGGCTGAGGTCGCGTGGGCGTTCGCAGCTTTGACGCGTAGGTTGGGTTACTTGAAGGCACTTCTCGTGAGTGGTCTCTCGGGTGTGCTCTTGGCGGTTCTCTTGGCGGTTCTCCTGGCGTGTTTGTCGGCTCAAGATACGTGTTCAAGTTTCACTCAACGGCCAAGGAGTAGCCGGCGCCATAATGGTGCGCCAACATCTCCTTACATATCATGTCAATAAAAAAAAAAAACGCATCCCATACTTTAACCATCCATAACAACGATAACCTTTGTGGGTCTATGCCTCCCAAAACAACGATATGGAAATGAGGGATCCTGTAGTCGACGTCTCTTGAAATTTCGACTTCCAGGGTGCTTTTTTTTCCTTTACCGACCACCTCAATTTAACACGGACCTCTAGCATTTTCGAATCAATTTATAAGCAGCCGCCACTGTCACGGAATCAATGCCGCGACTTCGTAGTCAATAGTGTAGCATTGCAATCTCTGTTGCGGCTACCTTTGGAACGCTCAGTGACTGTTTTCATTATTATTTATTTTGCGGCGTAGCTGTTCTTAAACGCCAGAGGCTAACGGTTTCTTTGACACTTTATTACGTGGGTGTAGATGAGGCAATCGAACTTATGTAAATCCAGGTCGATGAAGCTCAAAGTAGAGCTTTGCCCCTGTCGTATGTAAGATGGCGTTTGCTAAGGGAGTGTTAACGAGCATAGGCGCGCGCAGTAGCCTTTATTTAAGGGTGTGGGGAGGGGGAGAGAGGAGAGGGCCAGATGTTTACCGCTGCACCCCATCTTTTCTTCTTGACCCCTGGCACTGATGTATTTGCGGTCAAAACGCAGTGCAGATCTTGCCATGTCGTGATAGTAATTGTGGGCCGAAACGTTCATGGTGTTGTTTTGTGTTTTTTTTAATAGAGGAGTGTACGTTACGTGGAACCATGATTTTTCCTCGCCAGACGAGTATGCTTAGAAAAAAATGGCAGTGGCTTAGCTCAGCTATGCCAGGATATACGTAGCGTTAGCAAAGGTTCAGCTGATTATTCTTAGCTTTCCAGAGTGTCTAGGATTAGCTTGATTATCATGCTTACAGCTGTTCCAATGACACACACACACGGTATACGTATTGTGTGGCACACGTATATTTATTTTGCCGGGCAACTACTTCGGGATCCGATGAGTTCAGCTTCACCGCTCTACTGCACCGTTGAGCAGCATTTGCACTCGCCTTCTCCATGGCTATACCACAGTGGCAAACGCCAGTCAGAGGCGCTATCAAGCGGCTCCAGCGCAGTGTCAGATGGCGACTGCACAGGGAAGGCGCGCGCGTCGGCGTCCATATGTCTACCAAGGCTATGACGGGACTCCTCTGGAAAGCGCACACCGGCGGCGGCGAGTGAGGGAGGTGCCGGCTCCGGTGCGCGACACCACTGATCGTCTGCGCAGTGCATCGAATTGCGCGCACACCGGCGGCGAGCCGCGCGCGGCAGCGGCGGAGTATCATTGCGCATGCGCAGACCAGTGCCACGCGAAATTGGCTCGGCGAGGCCAGTGTAGCTAACGGTACAAAAGTGCTTAACGACTGAAAGTACTTGATACTCTCTTACGAGAGAGCAGAAAGCCGTTCCAGTAATAAAAGCGAAACCAAGTTAGAAGCAGATGATGAGTTTAGAATAACTTGTGAACGCTTTAGCGCACTATGGGAGAGCCATAAGCTGTCTTTATTCGTCTTTACAAAGACAGAACCGTGCCGGCGTGTTTTAAAAAGTGTTTAACGATGTATAGTACTGGTACTTCACTATAGAGTATAGAAAGCCGTCCCAGTTAAGCTCCGGGGTTTCGAAAAAATGAACAATGATTTAGAGTACTTGGTACTCTACTATGGGAAAGCGTATAGCCATCCCGTTGGGCCTCATACTTGATGAGGTCCTGCCGACAAAAATTAAGGACTGTTGCTGTTGCCGTAATCAGCGGGCATGCATGGAGCCTTCGAGGACAGGTGCCCGTGTTGTGGTTACTAGACTTAGAACTGTACACAGCCAAGCACTGTGCGTTTAGACCAAATTCTTTGACGATTTGAAGTATTTTGTACTCTACTATGGGAGAGCGTAGAGCCGTCCCGTGGGCCTCACACTTGATGAGGCCCAAAGATTTCAGGAATCCATCACTGAAGGATTGCGTTTAGAAAAGGAGGTTAACGATTTAGAGTACTTGGTACTCTACTATGGGAGAGCTTAAAGCCGTCCCGTAGGTGACAGAGACACACATTATTTCAACCGTTGCGGTTGATGTAGCGCACGTGGAGCACATCTCATTATTGAGGCAATGATATCCTGAAAAGCCTTCATGGTTGTTACGGTTAGTCTATTCACTCTACAGCATTTATAGTTGCCATTTGTCGACAAATCAAAAGAAAAGTCGAGAAGGGAAACATATTTTAAGGCGTCATGGTGTCCTTTAGGCGAATGTCTTAATTTTGACATACGCTACCGAATAATAGCTTAGAGACTGCCAAGAATCTCAAGACTCTAAGCACTAGCGCTCAAGATAACTTTTTAGAGCGCCGCCACATGGCCTCCGAGATTGAAAATGTACGCGTTGGCACGTGATCTTAGAGGCCGTGGCAGCCAGGTGTTAAGACGCCCGTTCCTGCGTTGAGCGGCGTCGCCCTCGAAACAAACGCTTTGAAATCCGTGACGTCACCGTAGGAAGTTCTGGCGGGAAATTTAAAAGTGAAAACTTTGGACGTTCATTTTTGTCATGTATTATTAAATATGGTGTGGCACAATTGATTGTACAGTTGTCCGAGGGTAATTTATCGGTTGAAATATTTATTCATCGTCATCATCATCTCAAATCATTTATCCGTACAGGCCCTTTTTAGGGTATTACATAAGGGGGCGATATGCAAAATCAATTTTGGCATGTCATTATAAAACAGGTCATGTTTAACTTTAGCGCCCGTGTAACCCTGGAACCTCACTGTGTCCACTGCACGTAAGTTTTTCGCGCACGTCGTATGGTCGATGCGGATATCTCGAATAGTTGCCTCTCTCCGCGTCACTCGTCAAACACGACCGGGGGGGGGGGGGGGGAAACCGGCGATGCGACACAGACTAATCAAGTCGAGACTCACCCCCTCCCCCTTTCCCCGGCCTCTAAGGAGCCGCTACCCTATTCGAAGTACGCGAGCGGGCCACTCGGAGCGCTGCGTAGCACCCTCCCTCTTAGGAGTGAGCAGATAAGATCTCCATGAGGACGAAACGACGCGTGCACATCCCCCCCCCCCCTCCTTCCTTGTCGCTTCCGTACGCCAGTACTTATCGCGCTGTCCTCGAGTGGCTTTAGAAGTCACGTCACTCCTATGCATAGCCTAGAGATCTCACTCATGCACCCGGTCTTCTTACTAGTTGTTGGATAAGCGGTGTAGCGTTAGTCGCGGCTCGTTGCACTGCTAAGGGCGGGAAAAAAAAAAAAAAGCAGTTGCTTCTTGTCCGAACACTCCCCTCCCCCGATCGTCGGTATGTTATGCGGTATCGGCTTGTCCACGTGTTGAGGTGAGGCGAGGATCTGACAAGAAAACGAACACGAGAGATTGCGCGTTTCGATAAGAACGCCCGCGTCTTCTCTTTCGCGTTTTCAAGACCCGAGCGGCGGCTGCTTCTCCTGGAAGGTGTCGCGGGGGGAGGTCTTTTGTCCGTGAAGTTTGTGTCGTGCCCTTTTTTATTTCGGGTTATCACTTCGCTGCGAGGGGGAACGAAATTCCTTACCCGAAGAAGGTTCGCGGTTCGATAACCATCTCGTATCGCGCCCCGCGTCTTTCGAACGGGAAACCCCGCTGGAAAGCGCGGCAGCACCTTCTCCGTGCGGTGGTGTTGCCTTTGGAGGATCGAGTATCGCCTGACTCGTGGTGTCGCTGAATGTGGGATCTCGTTTACAACGACGTGGTAAGCGAGATACGTGATAACTTAAAGGAAGCCCGAGATGCTGCCCGAGATATGACGGCGAAGTGAATGCTTGTCTATCCCCTCCCCCCCCCCCCCTCTTTTTTTTTCTTCTGCCTCAGCACTGTACGGAGCCTGTAGATATGTGGAAGTGAAAGGAAGTCAGTGGAACGAGGTGACGTGTTGTGGCTCCAGCTTTATCTGGCATAGAGATGGTAGCTTCGCGTTTTTTTTTTTTCAAATTTTTCCATGGTAAGACCGAAGTAAAGACTTCATTTCGTTGAGGTAGATTACCGTTGACGTTTGGATCTTTTTAGTATTAGTGCATATAGTCGTGCTTGAGCTCTCAGAAATATCTAGAATGTGTCCGCATTCACTAATTGCTGCTTGCTGTCATAGGACTTTTTTTTCTCCCGTCGATTGGTTTGAAGCTTTTAGTCTAATAGCGCTCCTTTAGGACGATTTCTAAATGAATAGCAGATTGCGTTTACAGAAAACTAATTTTCATAACGTATCTTTTTACATAATTTGGCTGAAGGCTTTATGACTCGTAGTGCAATATCAGCGCATAGACGTGTACAATAAGTGCTGCGGTGAATCAGAGTCACAAAACTGGCGCTGTTGGACCTATAGAAGGAAGCTTTTATTCATTGATACATTCATTCATGCAAGTAAGCCTTATCTAGATATGCGAGTAGGAGGTGGAGAGCTTGACGGCGCTGGTCACGATCCTGGTGAAATAAAGATTCGTTCCCCGTGTACGTGCCATGACGACTCATTTGGTTGCAAGCTCATATACGGTCCAAATTGTGACATTCGAAGAACAGGTGGCGTTAACTTCGAATCGGGGAAAACGTGGGCCACAGCTATTGAGACACGTGCCACAGCAGTCTCGCAAATATTCGAGAGAAAAAAAAATGTATACAAATCCGCCTCTTCGTAATATTTGTAATATAGTGATTGGGGGTTTGATGCCATTTTGACCTTGAGAAGCATAAAATAGTAATAATATTCGGGGGTTTTGCGTCCCGAAACCACGATACGATTACGAGAGACGCAGTGTTCTGGCAATCTGATGATCGTTTGTATTGTATGATTCAGCAAATAAAATATGTAAAAAATAATAAAAATTCAGGTGATCTGGTGTTTAATTAACGTGCACTGATTCGCACTGTATACAGGTGCCTACATAGCCTTCGCATCCGTCTAAATGCGAGCCCCGGGAGCGAACCCGCGACCTTCGACTTAGCAGCCGATCACCATAACCGCAGTTTCACTGGGGTGGACCACTAAAAATGCATCGCGCAGCGTTGAAGAAGGCGCGCAACTAAACCTTGGTTAGCCGCCTTAACGATTTCCTCTGAATATGAAGACGACACGTAAAAGTGAATAGAAGAAAACGTGCTTGTGAAATTGGTTAAACTGGTGTACGGATATTACAGCGAAAGCTTTTATGAGATCACAACTCGGGTCACGCGCAGCAGTCCGCCGCCGCCGGTGTCCGTAACCACATGGCGCGAAATTAGCTCGAACCCGGGTCCGCTGGGTGCCAGCCCTGTATTCTCCCACCGAGTTACGCCGGTTCTTGTAACTGGTTGCCAAACTTACCTTAGGCAGGCTTGACCTAGCACAACTGACACAGTGGGATTCGAGCCCGGGTCCGCTGGGTGCCAGCCCGATATTCTACCACTGAGCTACACCGAAGCTTGTGACTTGTTGTCAAACTGTCAAACTTGCCTTCGGCAGGCTTGATGTCGGGAAAGCAATCGCGTTAATACGACTTATAAAGCGTTTAAAGCAGCGAAAGAACAAGCAGTCGTCGCTCAATGCGAACAGCGTAACGACTGGGGCGTCCAATGCTCCAACTCACCACAAAAGCTTGTTCTTGTTCCCCTATTAACTGTGGCGCATACCCACTTCAGCCATAATTCCTCATCGTCGTCGGCCACTGCATGAACAATCGGCACGAAATTTCTTGCAAGTGTTTAGCGGATACCACGTTTCTCAGAAGAATGAAGAAAAATGGCATAGCGAATGCTGACGTACTACCCAAATAAATAAAATAATAATAATGTCCTAGTGGGTATCAAGCAAGTGTACTTGCCGTAGTTACGCAATGAGTGTTTAGAAAAGGCTCTGAAAGGCCGCTCTTCTAGCTTTCGCTGTGACATGCTGCGCCTTCCTCCCAGGCCTAGCGTCTTTTTTTTTTTCTGTTCGCGTTTTAAAAAAAAGTCAAGACTTCTGCGACTACAATAACCACAATCCTCCTCGTAAAGTTGCCGCAGAACTTCTGGAGGTGGCCACACGAGATTGAAAAATTGCGTGTCTTCCGATATCTTCCCATAAAAAAACCGCGGTTACGCTAAGCTGCATGCAACGGCATAGCCGTTTCGGTAGAACGGAAAATGTGACTTCAATACCCCGCTTGCTCCTGTCGCAGCTCATACGCTATAAGTCGATGCCATCGTATTACGAAGAGATTTGCAATAAAAAAACCGCGTAGCACGTGTTCTAGCCCATCGCTTTCGCATCGGTGCTTCAACAAGTCGACTTCGAAGACAGTTCCGTCGGCGCACGCATTCAAGCGGCCACTAGACTTAGCGATTTGGTGCGCATTTCACGCTGTCGGCCACTCGATTTCCGCCCGCCTTTTCTTCGCCATTGCGTGTCGTCTTCTCCTTATAGCGTGTTGAATTTGGCCGCTCGGTTGCCTTCGTCACGCGGTAAGAACCAACCGCCCTTAACAGATGCATCTCCATAGTGGTGCAAGAAACGCACCGATAGATAGAAAAATAAGGTGTGGTTATGAGAATGGGGGGGGGGGGGAACAGAGGAAAGAAGGGGAAAAGGGGGGAGCGCAGATCTTCCGCTTTTCGACACAGGTGATGCGTGTTACCATAGCTTATCGCGCTCTGTGAGACCGGAGGAAGCGACACCGCGTGCCAGAAGCTGGAACTAACCAGCGGGGCATCGAATGCGGCGCGCCCGCAACGAAAGGCAAGCAGCTTGTTCCACGAGCGGAACGCTCTGCTAATGCCACCGCGACGAGCCATTCATGGGCAACGGGGTTTTTGAATGGCGCCGCATTCAACCCGAGTTCGCGAACGGCGAGCCCGAGGCTGGGCCCGGCGGCGGCGTGCGAACATATGCCGCGGCTTCTTTGGCACAAAGGCAGGTTGAGAGAGTGGTTCCCCTGACAGGGAGTCTTTCTTGTTCGACCTTTCGCCGTGGAGCCTTTTGCCGTCTCGCTTCTTTTTAGTGTCCCACTGTCTCCGGCTCAGGCGGCGCTGCCTTGTTAGCTTTCTTCTTCAACGACGAATGCGCGTGCGTGCGCTCTTTTGATCGCGCTGGCCTAAGAATGGCGGCGACATGTGTACCAGCCCTCCGAGAACATGCTTTCGTTTCGCTCCCGTGAATGTCCCGCCGCAGACCCCGTCGCCGGGCTTGATACTGCTGCAGTCCCACAATGCAGCCCGCAGAGCTCGGGATCGTTTCAAGCTAGTACAGTTCTTCGCCTCCCCCTTCCAGGTATACTACGGTCGGACGGATGGCTTGACGGAGTGAAAGCCGCACTCTCCCGGAGCTTGTACCTGCGGCGACAAAAGGGATTCGACCCCGCCAACCCCAACGAGGGGCGCGACTCGGCAAGACATCTGCTCCCGCGGCTTGTATAGCGCGACGTCCTAAGTGCGGATAGACCTTTTATATATTTGCAGTCGTTCCGTGTATGCCCCTGCGGCCTGCTTTCCCTTGGCTCTTTTGCCTTGGCCTCGTACATCGTGTCGGTGTCGTGTAGTGGTTCGCGAGGCTAATGCTGGATTCGGTGAAGGCGAGCGACTTATTTGCTCCTGAAGCTCTAGAAAATCGTGTTACTCTTCGGGGGATCGCCTCGATGCGACTGAACGCGATAACAAGAAACCTGAAGCCTTACAGGCCTCATGAGAGGCGAAAATTGACGGTCGGCTTAAACACGAGTCCATCATGACGCCACATATGGGAATTTGTGGCGTCATCATCATGTCATATAGCGTGACGTTTAATGAGGACCTCATCACATGTCCTCGTCTCTTGGTCGAAGATGGGCCGATCACGCAGAGGCAGTACAAAACCACGTTGGATGCAAACAGATTTCGGAGGGATGCAGGAGAGGATCAGTGCATTGTCTGAGAAGAAAAAGAAGACTATTTACGTCTTGGATTTGTCGTAAGGGAATGCGGGAGATAACTGGCGAGGTTCACCGTGCGGTAAATGCGGAAATATTGTACCGTTGGGGGTCGCCAATGCGCCGTCTTTATATTTTCATGATTGGAATAAAAAAAGCAGTGAATGAGTTGTCGCCATAGGTTGGTGGTGGCTACCCCTTTACACGTGGTTGATAGAATGTAAAAAAAGGCATTAAGAAACAAAAATAGTACGTATACTTATACACATCTGGTAAGTTCTAAAGTTCTTGTTTGAATAGTGCACGCACGAAATCGCAGTGTGCACTTTTGATGTTATCCGCTCAATATTCATCGCAAATATCAGTGTCTTCTAAAAAAAAAAAACATTGAAGCACTTTGATTTCTTTTGCGATTTATCCGAAACGGCCTTGGGCCCAGTATTTTCGCCAACGAGAACGTTCGCTCCGACTCTAGAGAGTGGAGTTCTTATTCGAGTCGCCGTCTCTGAGTGACATGCTTGGGACACTCGAACATTAGATGATCAACATTCACTCAAGGTCTAAGGAGTAGCCGGTGTCCTACTTATGCTCTAACATCTCCGAATATATCATACCAATAAAAACAAAATAGATGATGAACACGGTCATCATGCATGGTCGCCCGGATATGTGGATGATGACGCGCTGTATTTGGAATAAAAAGGGCTTTATGTAAGCAGTTCGAAGTGCGATGCATAGAGGGATGTATGAGTAACCGCAACCGTGTTCTCATGCTACCACACGCATCCAGCAACTTGCTCAGCTGGAACACTTTCGGCAAGTGCTACAAATGAAACGTAACGGCACGTATATCGTATCGCAAACGGTGTGCTATTGATTGATTGATTGATTGATTGATATGTGGGGTTTAACGTCCCAAAACCACTATATGATTATGAGAGACGCCGTAGTGGAGGGCTCCGGAAATTTAGACCACCTGGGGTTCTTTAACGTGCACCCAAATCTGAGCACACGGGCCTACAACATTTCCGCCTCCATCGGAAATGCAGCCGCCGCAGCCGGGATTCGAACCCGCTCCCTGCGGGTCAGCAGCCGAGTACCTTAGCCACTAGACCACCGCGGCGGGGCGATGTAATACCCTATTGTCATTTTTCACCGCAAGTAATAGCGCCGTGTCTCCCCTTTTCGCCATATAACACATAACCACACGCGTTAGTATAAGTATTCAGTTTTAATCTGGATGCGAAGATACTCTTGTTTGACTACCAGGGCGGGACCGAAAACGATACTTCGACTTCGTGACCGTTCTTGTTTCCATAATTCCGATAGCACGGGTTTCTGCGACGTCAACGTCTTCTGCTTGCATGGTTATCAAATGCAGCAGACGACTGTAAAAAGCACAGGAACGCACTTTGCGGAGGGTCAGAAACGAACGCCAGCCCTTTCCGGTCGCGCTGAACAGTTCTGATCGAGTCTTCCCACCGTTTTTCGCGGAGTTGTGCGGGTAGTTCGCGTTTTGTACGGTGCAGCGAAAGAGTAAGGAAGGGTGGGGGTGCGGATTTGCCACAATAAGCGCGTGTCGTGTTGCGGCCGGGACTCCTTGCGGTGACCCTGTTTGGGGCTTCTGATGACCTCTTCCTCTCTGCTCTGCGAAGGTTGGTGTACAGCGCATACTACTATAGTTGGTGTGTGTGTGAATCCCATATGTTGTTCCGTTGTGTTCTCTCTCTCTCTGTCCCCCTCCCATTTCCCTCCATCTTTGAAAGGTACATCGGATGAGAAGCGCCCTGTTCCGACGCTGCTCACTTGTGACGTCAACTTCCTGCGCCTCTACAGAGTGCGTCGTTGTGGGCATGGGGATGCCGTGTATCCCCCCCCCCCCCCCGTATGAAATCTACTGTCCTCCCGCAAGAAAAGTTTGCCCGAGCGCGACGGATAGCTCCGAAAAAATGGGAGTCCGCGGCCGCCGTTATTATATTCGGGGCTTGGCGGTGCAGTGTGTGACGGGTGGCGGTGTCGCACGTGAATAGAGTCCGGTAGAGGGGACGGTGCATGGTCGCCTAGGCGTCCTATACGCGTCGCGTCTCTCGGGACCCGGCTTGCCCGGTCCGAGCATTGCCAATGACAGGCGATGCGAAACCGTGAATGCGAAACCGTGGATGCTCGCTTTGACGTCCATTATCCGCGATTTTTTCCGGGCCGGAAATTGAGCGTCGCAAGGTGGAAGCATGTAGGGGAACTGAGGAGCAGTGAAGCTCGCGTCGATCGACAGCAGCGTGGCGTCGTGAACGGTTTAGACGACTAATTTGCGTAAGCCGCCTAACTGTCGCCGGAGTACTGTTCAAGTGAATTTTCAACGTGCAAAACTTGGATTTCCCGCAAGGCTAATGTTTAAGCTTGGAAGACAACGTCTGAATCAAAACTCCGTGTTTTCCTGTATACACTTTATCAACCTGGCCGTTCACTCACTTGATTGCGAATTCAGCTCCAATGATGAAGTACGCTAAAAAACAAACAAACATTCGGGCACACTTGCCTTATACTGCGATAAAATGGCACTTCATGCGAGTTGATGCGTTTTCACTGTGCGTACACTTTGCGGGGTGCACGGGGACGACGAACGAGACGGCAGAAGCAAGCATGATTTGTGACAAACCTAGACATTTATTTTTGCTCTTGGATTGAATTGAATTAGATAAACTTTTATTTGGTCCTCCAAAACACATATCACTGTGTTGTGGGAAGCTCCCACGTGGGGACCGAGATGCCAAGCTCCTCAGCCGCCTCGCGGGCTTGGTGGACAGCCCAGAGCAGATCTGCCAAGGACGAGCTACGGATTGCCGCCTCCCATCTTGCAGAGGCGATGTTCGATAAATGAGCGAATTTGGTGCACTGCCAGAGCATGTGCTCTAATGAAGCTATTTCCCCACAATGTGGACAAAGATTACTTGGGTATAGGTCAGGGTACATGATGTGTAACATTTTCAAAGTAGGGTACATCCGTGTTTGCAAAATCCTTAGTGTAAGTGCTTGGGGCTGAGTTAGATTTTTGTGAGATGCAGGGAAAATCCTTCTGGACAGGTGTTTAGTGAGCTCGTTATATGTTGTTTCGTCCGTCGTGCCCTCGTGCGTGCTGTAATTTACGCATATATGAACACTTGCCATAACAGGAAAAATGGAGGCACTGAGCATAGCCTACTTAATTCTTTCCTTCTTTTTTTTTGTTCGGTCGTTCATTCGCAATGCGTAATGCCCCGTACAAACTGCGTTCTTCCTTCATGCATTAAAATTGGACCCTCATACACGTGCTTAAAAACGCAAGACTACATCTGCTGCAGACAATAAGCGACGATTGTCCCCTCGGATCCAAGGCACAGTGAAATGCAGTAGCTTGAAATGACTGTTCGGCTCGATTAAAGATCGAATTGCCATATGACAAAACGGCTTAACACCGTGAAGTTCACCTTAGAAAGAGCGTGACTCATTTAAACAACGACGCGACACTTACGCGAGTGACTGGCGCACGTTTGAGGGCCACATTTATGTACGAGTTTTTCGCGTACAACGCCACCACCGCAGCAGTGTATAACCTTCGCAACCTGGGTAATTGTTGCTGGTAGGCTTTACGCACTCTCATAGTAGTGTAGCAAGCACTCAGAATCGTTAACCACTCTAAATGCGAAGCATTTCTTAGCGACTTCAGCGACTTTGAGCGTATCTATCTATCTATCTAGCCGCCTACGACCTTTAGTTCTCCTGGCCGTTTCGATAATGGTATCGATACCAAACTTGGTATGGCATAACATCACGGTATGGAGAACCTATTTGACTATAGACATAGCATAAAAATTGTGACATGTCGTGGATGTCATGATTTACATTTCACGGTCCTGCAGCTGTTGCAGTGGTTTCGTTCACATGGCATGTTGCAAAACTGGTATGATATGGCATGATTGCACGGCGAACACAAGCAACACCCCCTAACATGAAAATCATGACATGCGCGTCATGTAACATGACTACATGCCACGCTCATGACGCGTTCGCGGCCGTTTCGCTAGCGTGACATATACCTAATTTGGTATTACGGTACGTGAATAGATGAAGAAGGTATGTGACTGGTGCAAACATGATAATCATGAGATGCGTGTAATGTAACAACATGACTACATACCACACTGATGATGCGCTCGCGGCCGTTTCGCTAGCTTCACTTATACCAAATTTGGTATTACGGGACGTGAACGGATGACGAAGGTGTGATACTGGTGCAAACATGACAAAAATGAGATGCATGTCATGTAACAACATGACTACATGCTACGCTCATGATGCGCTCGCGGCCGTTTCGCTAGCTTCACATGTACCAAACTTGGTATTATGCGACTCTAACAGACGACATAGGTAAATGACACATCCAAACATGATAATCACGACATGCGTGTCATGCAACAACATGACTACATACCACACTGATGATGCGCTCGCGGCCGTTTCGCTAGCTTCACTTATACCAAATTTGGTATTACGGGACGTGAACGGATGACGAAGGTGTGATACTGGTGCAAACATGACAAAAATGAGATGCGTGTCATGTAACAACATGACTACATGCTACGCTCATGATGCGCTCGCGGCCGTTTCGCTAGCTTCACATGTACCAAACTTGGTATTATGCGACTCTAACAGACGACATAGGTAAATGACACATCCAAACATGATAATCACGACATGCGTGTCATGCAACAACATGACTACATACCACACTGATGATGCGCTCGCGGCCGTTTCGCTAGCTTCACTTATACCAAATTTGGTATTACGGGACGTGAACGGATGACGAAGGTGTGATACTGGTGCAAACATGACAAAAATGAGATGCGTGTCATGTAACAACATGACTACATGCTACGCTCATGATGCGCTCGCGGCCGTTTCGCTAGCTTCACATGTACCAAACTTGGTATTATGCGACTCTAACAGACGACATAGGTAAATGACACATCCAAACATGATAATCACGACATGCGTGTCATGCAACAACATGACTACATGCCACACTGATGATGCGCTCGCGGCCGTTTGGCTAGCTTCACATATGTTAAATTTAGTATTTATTGATGCCAATGGATGACGAAGGTATGTGACTGGTGCAAACATGATAATTATAAGATGCGTGTCATGTGAGAACACGACTGCATGCCACAGTCAAGGTGCCAATGCGTTTCGACGTGACGCTGGTGCGCGTGCTCACCGGCGTTCATTTCGTCGCGTCAAGCCGGCGTTGCCACGCCAAGCACTATATATATAGTCCTGCCATATACTCGCAGGCGCGCGTTGCGCTTCGTTGCTTTGACGCATGCGCGCATGAGCGCGTCCGGCGTCCCTCTGTCACGAAAAGAGGGAGACGCAGTGTTGTCTGAGTAACGCATCGGCGCGAAATGCAGCATGTCGCATTTCGCGCCGGTTGCCGTCGGGCCGCGTCGACGGACGCTGGTCGCTCCTGGCGTCAGACTATGAGTGCTCGCGTTTTGCTATCGTAGCGTCGCTGTGCCCAGCGTGCGCGCGCGTCAACGCTACATTGGAATATATTGGGCCCTTCATGATGCGCTCGCGACCATTTTGATAGCTCCACATATACCGAATTTGGTGTTACGTTACGTCAATGGATCACGAAATACATGACTGGCGCAAACATGATAATCGTGATACGCATGTCATGTACGAACATGACAACATACCACGCTCGTAGCGTGTTCGCGGCCGTTTCGCTAGCTCCACATATACTAAATTCGGTATCACATGACGTGAATAGAAGTCGAAGGTAAACGACGCATCCAAACATGATATTCATGACACGGAAGTCATCTACGGCATCATTTACCTCAACCTCGTAACGTTGTGCTGATTTTAAAGTGACATATCGACATTTCTGATTCATGTTTCGCGTATCATCGTGTATGTGGGATCTGCCATTTTTTTTCTAATCATAGCAGTAGTAAGGAGTCTTTGTGTGTGAGGCCCACGGGACTGCTTTCGGCTCTTCCAAAAAATAGTACCTGGTACTCTAAATCATTACTCACTTTTTCTAAACAAATACACCAAGCACTCTAAGTCGTTAAACACTTTTGCTTATCAAACTTCTTCGGAACGGCTTACTGCTCTCCCAGAGTTGAATACCATATATTCAAAATCGTTAAACACTTTTGTTAAACACAGCGTATACTGCTCTGAAGCATTCACAATTCATTCTAAACAGAAGTTGGCCCATAGGGTACACGCCACTTCATCTGTGGGACTGAGACGGTTTTCTGCCCTCTCATAATAGAGTACTAAGTACTTCAAAGCGTTAAGCACTTTTTCTAAACACTTGTTTAGAAGATCGTTCGACCTTGGACTGGGACGGCTTTGTTCTCTCCCATAGCACGAAGCACTCTAAATCGTTACCACTTTTTCTAAGCACGTGTTTCTTCTCCCGATACCGTTTTATGCTCTCCCACAGTATAGTACCAAGTACTCTAAATCGTTAATTACTTTTTCAAAGATACACGCTCCATCGAGTAGCGCATCAGAACAGCATATGTGTGTTGTTTGAGGCTATATGCGGGACGGCTTTCTGCTCTGCACTCTATACCATTAAACAGATTTTCTAAACACTTTGATGGAAATACCTGTTTAGTATACCTCCATCACGAGCAAGGTATTGTGACCAAGGGCTATGTAGTGTTAACAAAATGTTAAAATATCTAAGCGGCATTGATGTAAAGATAGAAAATATGACGTCAGCAGGTCTTGTATTGTTTTTATAACATATATTGTGCATGTAATTTGTCATTTTGCATATACTTAACACACTCTGCACTTCTGTAACATACGTATACATAGACACGGCGTGTTCTAAAGCTTTTTTCATTTTTTTCATTATAACCATTGTATGTTTTCACGCTTGTATCTCGTAAATATTCTGATTCCTGCTATTATGCTTATTCACATTGCATAATTTTGATATATCAGGCTTTTTTTTACCTATTTGTGTGTAAATACTTGTGACCTATTTCTTGTTTAGGAGGGGGAACTTATAAGACTGCTTTAGTGCAGCTTTTCTTCCCACCATTCTTCTTGTACAGAAGATAAAAATTCAATTCAATTAAGCGATGGTTTCACAGCTAAGTGATGTCGCACTTGAGGTTGTGTAGTAAAACTTTTTAACAGATTGCATTACCGCGGTTTCATTACAATAACCATGTTTCACTACAATGGATTTAATTATGGTTGTGTGCAATAAAGAAACCCACCTTCGCTATTCACTTCATTCATGCAGTAATCTACTGGTGTGTCGAAACGAAAACAAATTTTCTTCTACCATGTCGCTCGATGCATCTGTCCACACGGTCATTTCATCTTAATTCCTGAAGTCTGTGTTCGATCTACAAAACCACTGACGTAGCGAATGTTTGCACGACATTACGCATACATTTTTCTCTCAGTACAGGCCTTGCTCCACTGTTCAGTGGTCTTTTGAATCGAAGTTTCGCTGGGTCGCATATAGAGAGTGCATTTATAACAGAGCGAGAAGCGCAGTTGACCCGCGATTTGCATTAACGATCCCACCTGAACACGAACATCGAACTGCTTGCCCAACTGTTCCATATATCCGAGGTCTTTCCGTAAATCAATATTTTTATTTTCTTTCTATTATTTTTCCGGGAGTTTCGAAACGTTCACAGAAGTTAAAAAACAGCGCTAAAAAGACGAGACAAGAAAAGAAAGGACAAGAAAGGAAAGGAGTCTGTAAGGACAAGCGCCTGGCCACTGTGCAGTCTGAAAATAGCCGGCTAAAAAGCGTAGCAGTTATCCCCTATGTGCACAAGGTAGCGCACAATTTAAAAAAAGTTGTCGCCAGGGCAGGCATTAAGCTGCTATTTTCTGCCCAAAATAAGCTAGGCAGCTTATGCCAGCATGTTAATCGTGAGGCACCGTACAAAAAAGGATGTACTAAGAAGCACAGGCACAAGTTTGTGAAATGTCGTCATGGCGTGGTCTACAAGATTCCTCTTTCCTGTGGTCGGTGTTATATAGGGCAAACGGGCCGTTGTGCTAATGACCGCTTGCGCGAGCATTCAAACAAAGTTCATAATCGCGCTACAGATAGTCAGCTTTCCCTTCACTGTAACAACTGCGGTTGCCACCCTTCTTTTAAAGATACCATTTTCTTATCATACTACCACGATGAACGTGCACGTCTCATTTCGGAAGCTTTTCACATTCATAACAGTGGTGAGGCATGTGTTAGCCTCCCTTCCATTTCCCTCCTTTCGAAGGAAATCAATTTTCTGTCAAACTAATTTTTTGTTGGAATGCCTCTGCGCAGGCTCACATGCCGCTGCGTAGGCTGTTTTTTGCGATAGTGCTGTGGTATATATGTATGCTGACTGAAGAAATAAACATATTTGGTTGCTAGTCAGCGCCCTGTCCTGTTGTCCTTTCTTTTCTTGTCTCGTCTTTTTAGCGCTGTTTTTTAACTTCTGTGAACATGAACCAACCAGCCCAAATGCGTACGCTTCTGCAGTTTATTTCGAAACGTGTGATATACCGCTCGTGCACGATCCTTACATTCCAAGTTTTTTTTTTTCATTACTGATAAATCGCATTGTCAGCAGCACTTCTAGCAGCAAGATCGAAGTGGATCTCCGAGAAGTCTCGATCTTCTCAATAAATCAAACTTAAACAGGCGTTTTCGGCGCTATAATTAATTTAGAGCGAGTTCTGGCTTTTAGAAACGGCACCCAAGTGCTTGTCTGGGTTTCGAAACCCCGGCTTTTTAATATGCATGTCTCTGTTGCCGAGAGCTGACTTAATTTTTTATCGTTTGGTCATGATCACAACCATTTATCCGGCAACAGTTATGAGGAGTGATGTATACAGAAATGTCTTTTTCCCATGACGTATTATTATTAACCATGAGTAAAATACTGAAGAGAGTTTGCGTCCAAAAGATCGGTTGGCAATCTTCCTGCTTCAATAAAGCTAAAGAATCAGTTGTTTCGTTCAGTGTAATATCTACGAATAAGTAATAGTGGAGAGAAGGCAAAGATGGGTATGCATGCAGTGCTAGGAAAATTGAGGGGGGTGGGGGGGGGTTCGTTTTGGAATCACAATACTACCCCGCCCCAACCCCACCGGGCCCAACGTTGAGTCCGCGGAACCAGCACGCACAAAGAACGGTTAGAATGCTGATATTAGCCTTAATTTATGCCACTCCATTCGTGCGTTTATGCTGTCCTTTCCCTGGAATTCTTATTTCGCACCGGCTTCAGGCAAAGTCATCATTAATGCATGCTGTAAGGTTCGCTCAGTGAGCGACAGTAATAGAACAACGTTGGTGCCGCTGCCGAATACGGAGCCCGCGCGTGTAGTCCGCGCTGACGCCGCAAAGGGGCGACGCCTGCATGCGCTGGTGTCGCGGAAAAAACGGGCGCGTTTCGTGCGCTTTCGCCTTCTTCTTTCTCTATGCTTTCGCGGTGTCCGCTTTCCGCGAAGATCAGTTTAAATATTTATCGAAGGGAGATGTCGATAGCCATCGCTTCGTGTCGGGGGTGGAGCTTCGCGCCAGTGTGTAGAGAACTCGCGAGTCGCGAATAAGCTGCTCGTTCCCGGCGTCTGGAGAGTCGCTATAAAAAAAAACAAAAACAAAAACAACGGTCGAAACGGCTAAATGCAGGCTTTCAGAGTTGACCGCTTCGGGCTCTCTCTATATGCCTGGCGTAGCACATTTCCACTTGTCAGTGGGTATTTCCGGCTGTCTAGATGTCTGCATAATCATCCGGCACATCATCTGTCACGATAACGCGTTGATCCGCTCCGCATTGTAGCGTGTCATTGCGCTTTGGAATGTTCTTCCTGACATAGCCGACATTGACGTCCGAGAAACCTGTAGACGAAGATTCGGTGCAATCTGTAGATTATTAGTTAGCATTTAGGCATATTTGTTCCTGTATCTGTTGTTAACTGTGTTATGAATTTGTATTAAGAATTGTCTTGTGTTGTGTAATGAGAAGCTCCCTAATGTGAACACACATTTCGCTTCTTTATTTGTTTGTTTCTAAGTTATTTGCCTATTGCTTGATCCTCGTTTTGTTCATATTCATTCAAATCTGTAAGACGTTTCATTCGCTTTTCAATCGCGGTTCTATCTCGAACTCCTCGGTCAGCCTGCGGAGGCTGTGACGTATCTCGAATATATAAATACTTTATTTTGTCCCGATTGTTAGCTTGTATTTTAGCTGTGTATATGTTTTTCTTTCTTCCCCTTCTTCTATATGGGGTGGTATACAGATAAAAGTAAACAGTTACGGATATCAGAAAGTGTTTCTTCAGAGCCGAGGCGATCAATTGGAAGGACCCGCCAGAAATCTCGGTTGGTCTTCATTATTGGTTGGGTTGCTGTGTGATGCCTGATGTTTTACTTTCTTTTTTTCAGCTGGAGTGGTTAATCTATCGAAACTAAAAATACAGTTAAATCTTCAAGAGACAATTTCATGTCCTTAAATTTTAAGGAATATAAAGAACATAAAAATTACATCAATTTTCTTTCTTGATAACTTAAAATGGCTCGAGCCATGGTTTATCGTTGTACCGGGCGTTTCAAGAAATGTGCCCAAAACGCGGAAAATACTCTTTGGTTTCCAAATCTGTAACTTCACCATCAGAGACTTCGGTGGGAAACTTAAATGTGAACCTTCTGACATTGCTTTTCTGCTTTGGTAATGAAGCTAAGGTGGCGAAATTCGCTACACTATATAGAGTTTTCAGAGTATAATTTATCAATCTGAACTGATTCATTTTTTCTCACTTTAGCGCGTTTAACACTTGTTTAACACTTTCGCGTCGCGTGCATTCTTCCAACCCCGCATCTTTTAAGCGCTGGCCACCATGAATGAAATGACACTGACCACCGTATTCTAGAACGTCCCTTCGCTCAACGCTTCACATTCACTTGAGAAAGTCGATGGAAGCGCCCTCCCCGGGCACGGCAAGTCACTGCATATCAGCGATAATGTGGTGAGATTTTCGGACAGCGCAGCGTCATTGTCAGCCGAGAAGTGGCGCAGTGCTCAACTCTGTCAAGTGAAGGGTGAAAGTCGACGATAGTTATAGCGCGAGAACAAAACGACGACACAGAGACAAGAAGGACACGAAGGACTGTCTCTGTGTCGTCGTTTTGTTCTCGCGCTATAACTATCGTCATGCCATACCAACTAGCCCAAGCTGCCACACTTCTAAGTGAATGTCGAGTCGAGGAGCGTTTTTGAATGCGGGGATGAGTGTGTCTTTTTAAGCACTACCTGGCGGGCTTTCACGAGCAACCTAATCTGCGATGCACCAAAACTTTGTTTCTGAAAGTGGGGTCGTACTGGGCGAGGTGTGGGTGGGCTTCCCTGCTGCCATAAGTATAGAGCTATCGAAATGATCAAGGCCCGGGTCAGCTCGGCGGGCGCGCACGCTTTCGGGCGAGCATGCGTCGAGCTGTCCGGTGGGCTGCGCCCGGACTACATTTTTCATTAGAACACCCGCGTTGAGCCGCCTCGCGAAGCGTGCTCGTTGATGGGGCGTGCAGCCCCGAAGTCTCTCCGAAACCTCTCGGCGAGTTCAGCGGGGGAGCTTACGTAAAAGGGCCGCGAAGAAAAAATAAAAAAGAAAAGCGCGCTTGTATTGTGTGGTGCTGCCATCTGGTGGATGTCTTGCGAACTAAAGTCGTCGGTGATTTGAGCTGGCAGTGAGCGGTGGAACGTTGCTGGTGGTGTGGCCGTCGTTGAGTAGCCTGTTGTAACAACATTCCCAAAGCACTGAGCGGTGTACATGCTTGAACATGAATACAATATAGGGATGGGGGGGGGGGGGAGGGATTCAATTACAATTTTGTATGTGGCGCTACACCCAAAATTACACTGAGCGTTCATCATGGAGCGCAATGAGACAACGACACAAGAAGGAAAGAAAGGAGCAGTTCATACTGCAAATTTCAAAGAAACGTTTAATCTCAAAATTCCATGCACGCGCGTTTGTGTTTTTGTTTGTTTGCGTGTCGAAGGTGTCAAGCCCACGCGAAGCCAGGGTGTTGCCAGAAATGTTTTTTCGAAGGGGTGGGGGGGGGGGGTCAATTACCCTTGGAATTAGGATTAGGTTGTTGTAGTTAGCCGGCGGATCTAGCCTTGTATAATTTGCAGGCAATTGCCCCGCCTGGTTTCCTCTTTGCTAATTATATCCAACGTCCTTTCATTTGTTTATTTAATTGAGCAGGGGTGCTCCACTCCCGCAGAAATTACCTTTATACAGGTCCTTGCATGTGTTCTTATGTGTGTCTGTATATATATGCATGCAAAATCGATAAATTTCAGGGGTGGGGTGGTCTATTTCAGACCTCCCGACCCTATTCCACCCACACCCACTGGCTACGCAAATGCATGAAGTTTTTCGCAGGAGTTGTTCCAAACAGGGCCGAGACGAGACACAGAAGAGACCACACAACACAGGTGCCCGTAACAGACGTAAGATTAGACGTTAGCGTATCGCCTCTGCGTTCTTCGGAATAACCATATGCACGTACCCGCTTAGCCGCCATTTTGACGTGCACAGGAGAAGAATGTTCCAAATTTGACTTATGAAGGCACCGCCCACTATTGCATGAGAATTTTGCTGTAACATTCACTATAGTGCTGATTTAGATCTAGCAAGAATCTGAACTTTAGCCGTAGTGCAATTACTCTGGTCTAAAAAGTGGTTTGCCGTTCATAATAACTTTGACCGCAGGACACTGCCAATGACACCAACATCTGAGCTTAACGTCACAGTTCTATAGTACAGCATGTTCGACGCCACAAGTATTGTGCTACACGTGAACGAAAGGCCTGCTGTTACTGTGAAATATACCTGCGCACCAGGACACGTATTCCTAAAACATTTTTTTCACGCTGAAAATCTTCGTAACAGAACACTACAGCAAATGGCGATGTGGGACATATCGTTAGTGAAGCCGGATTATTAATCGAAAGTGCTCTTACGAAAGTTATGTTCTGTGGATTCAGCCCTATGAAAGCAAACATGGCAGGAAGGCACGAATCATAAATGTTCCCGAAGAGCGCCAAATCTCTTCTTCAACGTGAGCGTTGACAAGTCTCTTCGCTTCAATAGTACAAAACAGTTGTTTGCTCCGTCACAATACCGCGCAACGAAACAAAGTTACACATTATCGATCGTATAGGCAACTGAAGCGATGAAACTTCGTCTCCTCCTTCGAAGACGACGCGTCACTCGTTTTTACGAGTTGCGTTGTTCGTTCCACGACTTCGGTGCAAAACTTCGCTACAGCCGTCGCATCGAATACCGCCTAGGCGTACAGATGGGTTGCACAGCTCTATAAAGGCTCGCCACTCTCGATCGCTTCTCGCCCTGACGTGGTCTCGGATACCCCTATCATTAGCGCGAAAGGCACGCCCCAGGTGGCGCCGCGGGAGCGAGCCGCACGTGGTGACGCCAGGGGACTGAAGGAGAAGATCGTCCCCGCCCCGCCAGTGGCGCGAGAAGAAGAAGAAGGAATTGCTCTGAGGAGTTCTCCAGTGCGCGCGTGCCTTGCCCGCTCAGCGTCGATTGATGAGTCTTGTTCGCGTGGCGGATCCAGAGGTTCCAACGACGCCATTGGCGTCCTTTGCTGCTGCTCAACTTGGCCGCAGCTTCTATAGCGTGTTTCATACGTAGCGTGCCCCGTTGTGTGGTCTGCGCAAGAAAGTTTTGTCTTCTTGTGGTTGGCTTTTGCGGTTGGCTTTTGTGGTTGACTTTTGACCTTTGCGGTTGGCTTTTGAGGGATCGAAACCCGGCCCCGGTGGCCTCATTTCGATGAAACCAATATGCCAGAGGTTCGTGTGCTTAGATTTAGGAGCCCGGTAAAAGAACCCCAGGGGGTCAAAGTTTCCGGAGTCATTGCCATAACAGCGTCTCTCGTAATCATAATGTGCTTTTGGGAGCTTGAACCTCGATTAATTACTATCCTTAAAGCTGACGTACATCGCCAGTACATCGCATGCGCCAAGACATGCGATGTATTGGCGCGTGAGGTGCAGTGACCGGCTGCTAATGCACAAACACCAGTAAAAAAGGAACACAAGGCACTACGTCAACGCAGTTTGTTTGTTGTTAGAGGAACAAACCATTTTCGCTTACTACTCGGCCGAACAAACAACAAAAAATGTCGCGTATTTTCATGGTAAGAAGAGCGTACGCTTTCCGGTTGCCAACACTGCTATACTTCAAAAAGTCTCGCTAGTCTTCGCTTCGTTGCACGGTAACTACTAAACACAGAGTTTGTTTTTCTAGATTATGCTCCGAGATAATCTGTCTTCTTTTACCATGTGTTCTCGATGTGCCACGGATGTACTTTTTTGCCTGCACACGCATGCGTCGTCTTTTTCAATTGCCTGTATATATATATTCTGCCCTTTCTAATAAACAGTTTAGTTGCGAGAAAGCGCTTGTCCTCTCTTCCTGTCTGTTTTTCGTGCGCTTTAACTGATAGTTATACTACTAAACACAGTTACGCCTTGGAGATGACGCGCATACCGGTTGCGTCACTCTGTCTACTGCTTGTGCTGCTGCTTGTATTGCAGAGACGGCCGCCTTTTTTTCTCTAAGGTCGAACTTCCTGTAGTCATGTCTGTTGGAAGGGAGCGTAGTGTGCGAGGGTAGTCTTAGGCTGTGTTTCGGTCTTTGCGGCGGCAGCTGTTATACGTCTCTGTCTGCGTCGATCACTTTACACTTGCGTAACCCTGCGCTCGAAGCTCCACCGTGCGGTGGCGTCTTGTCATGCATGCCTGTTCTCCCAACCTGCTGTTATGCGTCGAAGAGCAGGAAGCCGTTCGTGACTGATATCGGTTTAAATCACCACGCTAGTTCAACCACCGTGCTAGAGTATACGTTCTCGTTTAAATACATGGCGGTGCGGTGTTTGTGAAGTATACGCTCACGGTGTAACGGCGCAAAGAACGGACGGGGACACAAGAGAAGAGGGAAGCACAAGCAGGCACAGATTGTGCTTGTTTGTGCGCCTATTCGTGCTTCCCTCTTGAACCAGTACCACTTGAACCAGTTGATTGATTTGTGGGGTTTAACGTCCCAAAACCACTATTTGATTATGAGAGACGTCGTAGTGGAGGGCTCCGGAAATTTAGACCACCTGGGGTTCTTTAACATGCACCCAAATCTAAGTACACGGGCCTACAACATTTCCGCCTCCATCGGAAATGCAGCCGCCACAGCCGGGATTTGATCCCGCGACCTGCGGGTCAGCAGCCGAGTACCTTAGCCACTAGACCACCGTGGCGGGGCCACTTGAACCAGTGGTGCTGGTTTTACTATGAACCAGTACAAACTGATCCAACTTAGCAATCATCTGCAAGTATAAGCTTTCTCCTGTGAAATTTTTGAAAATGGGTGGTCATAGTCATTTAAATTTTCGGAAAGATTTCAGAGCTGCTTAGTATACATAAAATTGAAATAGTTGAAATTCTTAATACATTTAGAATAAAGCTTGCTATCGGCCATACCATGCTGAATGCGCCGGTTCTCGTCCTAGAATAAAGCTTTTTCATGTCTCGCAAAGGTGTCGTGAAATAAATCATGGTTCATGAATACAGTTCGCATAAACATATGACCATGATTTTGTAACGGTAGTGGTGTCCGATTTCAGTTTAGAAATATGGTCTTGTTTTGGAGGCTGTGAGTTCGCATCAACGCAAGTGCCGTATTCACTCGCAGACAACATGCTGTGAGGAGCACTAGCTTATGTTGGCTTATGTTGACCGACTGTGGCCAGTGTTGGCCGACGCTGGTTAAAAAGAGCTAAACGATTACTGAAGCTGGCTAAAAGGATACAGTGACTTTATGAGCGGGGATAATGAAAGCTCACGCTGACTTCGTGCTATTTTATCTCTAAGATCGCATTCACTCAATCTCAATGCAAAAAATGAGTTATCTGTGAATTCCGAAAGTGAACGTAAATCGATAGTTCAATGGTAATCCAGTACACAGTTGGTTATTAGGGATGTCGTATGATTACGCGACAATGATGTTCATCGCCTGCGGTTTCTTGAAGTTAATCTTGCATGGTACATGTACGTTAGTGCATTCACGTTTAAATGTGGATGGCTTGGCTGGTGTTAGTTAGACTTGTAACATCTCGCTAAGTCATGCGATTCCGCACGTGACACACTGAACCGTGGGTGGCCTGGCCAGATACATCTTGCTAGGAAGCACAGCCATTATTACACAAAACACACAACACAAGCACTTGCGTGTAAGCGCTTGTGTTTTGTGTAATAGTGGCTGCGCTTCCTAGCAAGATGGATCCTTACTAACTGGCCCGATACAATTGTTTACTGGCCAGATTTAATTTTCGCCACTCTTAAACCACTTAGTCGCGACATTTGTGTTCGGTAGATCTAGAGCAGTCTAGATGACAAACTTCAAAGACGAGAATTCTAATTGAAGCTGCCCAATGGTGTCACGTGCAACATGTAAATGAAGATAACAAGGCCGGGGTGACAATTAGGGTAGCCAGTTGTTTTCGAGATTAGTGTCTGTCGACGTCCCACACCTTCCGCTTACCGGACGAGAGGATGGGGACGGCGAGCATACTCATTGATTCGAGTAGCGAGATTAACCGCCACCAGAGGCGGGAGAGAGCACTCCAACACGAGCCGAAGGGAGAGGGGGGCTGGAATTTTAGGGGGTTAGAAACGAAACGATCAGGCCGGCGTTAACGACTTCATCGCCTATACGAAACGCACATGCGATATTCACCCATCACTGCGAACGCTTGCAACGAAGCTGGCGGTGTAGCATGATGTAGAGGGGCCGAGACGCGTTGATGACGGCTGTTCTTGTAATGTACAGGCGGAGACAGAGAGAGGCTAGTATACGAACAAGGGCCATGGCACCCAATCTTTGATCATGATCCGTGTTATGGGTGTAAGAGGGGCACTGCGACATGGTCTGAGAAGAAGGTGTGACTTCGAGCTAGTTATAGTACTCCATGATAAGTTACTTCGTGACTTCTCGTTCGTGTTTCGTCTGTTGTCTAAAAAAATTGCGCAAGAATCGCGCAATTTTTTGGCTAAAAAAATGGCGCAAAGAGAAGCCTGCAATTTGGTAGTCGAGTATCTTAAGAACGCGCGAGCCGAACATTATAGCGCACCACGCGGCCTGTAATTGATAATTGATTCTCAAAGTAAGCTTTTACCACCCTCCCCTTTATAAAACGTTCTTCATCCGCCCTTTTTCATTTCTCTTCCGTTCCGCTCGGCATTGAAACGGCGAACGATTTTCAACGTCTCGTACAGTGACAGCAGACGATTTCTCCGCTCCATGCAGAACACGATGTCAATCATGCCATAGACAAACGGGAGTCGCTGTCAGTGGCCATGGGTTCCAGAAGCGACATCTAGGGCTTCTTTCGCACTGAAATATTCTTTCAGTCCACATTTTGTATGTGTATAGGCAAAGATAGACCATTTGCTTCAATTTTTCTCTTTCGCCGCAAAATTGCAAGTTGATGGGAAATTGTGTCATGGCCCTTGGATGGGTGATGATGTGATGGTGGATCTGATCAACCACTAAAAATACAAAAAGTACGTTATTCTTCCGCGGTGTTTCTGGCCTTTCTGGCGCGCTTCGTGACACACGAGCAGTGATTTCCGTGACGAATGTATAATAAGTGCGTTGTCTTTATTGGTCCATATACGCGGAATATCACATGCCTATCGTCTCTCTCACTGATCTACCATGCCTGCAGCTGCCCATGCATCCCATGACTTGCCGGCGCGATCAACTGTTTTCAGTTATTTTTATGTGTTTCTGCTGGTGCAAGCGGCGATAAGACCGTGTAGCCGACAAGTGACGAAACCTTGATAAGCTTAACTGCTAGTGTTGACATTGTGCACGCGCTTTTAATAGGTGGCGAGGTGCAGATATCACCTGTAGGAACGTGAAGGCGAGGAAGAAACCACTGCCTCGTCTTGGAACGCGGTGTCGTGACCTGCCCTTCAACGAAGAGGATTTCAGTTATTTCGTGTGTCTTTTCGTCTTTTTGCCTAAATGGAACTGTCCTCCCGAGAAATGTGGACGGGCACTTGCAAACAATTCGATTGGGGGCTAAATGCGTTGCTTAAATGTGTCGCTCTTTGCGCTGCTTCGATCTAAAATGGAAAGTCTTTCCTTATGTCTACTGTAGCTTGTTTCCTTCTATATACAAGACTGCAGCTTCAACCTCTGCATGGTTCGCTCTAGCTTCCCGCAGATATCCATTTCCTCAAGTCCCGCTGGGGGTCTCAGCTGGCGGTCGGGCCTGCCGCAGTGCAGGTCTCCGACATGCCGTTCACGCGTCGACAAGGCGATGTTTCACAAGCGCGACAAACAGCTTTCCCCTTTTTCCCTCTCCACCGTTATGTATACGCTTGTTTATTTCTCAGAGCCTCCTACGAAGCCGCACAATTCAGTTGTGTACTGAGTGACTGTTTCGTCTTCTTTTGAGAAGCCTCCAAGCGAAGGAAACCAGGCCAGATACTGGGAAAGAATGCGTAAATGGTCGACAGATTGCGTTGCGAGCAGCTAACGTGGTGGTCTTGTGAGTTTTCAACTGCGGCGACCGGTGCCTGCGCTGGTGGCGGGCAGTTTCTCCTTGGAGGGGACAGAAAAACTTGCCGGACGGTCATTACGGGCCCTCCCAAGTGTCGACGCGCCTGCGCTATAGGGGTGGGCCACCAAAACAGCGCGTTGTTTTCAATACGTGGCTGTTACATAACGGTATGCACGGAAAGGCAAGGAACAACGACGCCAGCGGAAGAATATCAGAAAAAAAATAAACCGGTTGGATTTCCAACACATAGAATGAACTTGCTTGTTTCTGAAGTTTGTTTTCTTTTTCCGAACTATAACTGTTTTGTTTTTTCGCTGTATTTCAACCAATGTTCGAACGTGAGTTTACTCCGCCGTAGAGATCTCCTGTATCGCGTGAACGCTCAAGAACTCCAACATTAGGGTCAGTTTTCGCGCGGAGCTGCTACTGACGCTGACACTATCGTGACGTCAGGCTACAGCATCGAATCCTGAGAGATCACGTGTCTGTACTGCTGGGTGGGATGACTTCAGGTAAACAAAAAAAAACATTAAAAAATGGCCGCTTGCGCCTCATTGACGGAGCTACGGAGCGGTGCAGCCTTGGAAACGTCACGACATCTTGCGTAAGCGCGTGTGTAGAGGCTCATACCATGTCCTGACGTCAGAGTCCACTAGAAACCGAATTTTAAAAAAATACTGTAATTAATTTTACAGTGTTCACCTACGCTTATAAATTAATCTTTAGGCTCTTGAGGGCTTCGCCTTTCGTTGAACATAAAAAAATGAAAGCTGAAAATTATCCTGGCAGTACCCGTCTAAATTTCAGTTACAGGAAAAAAAAAGCACAGCTCATCTCCTCACTTCTTGTTTTTTGGACTATTATATATATATATATATATATATATATATATATATATATATATATATATATATATATATATATATATATATATATATATATATATATATATATATATATATATATATAGTGACTGCGTTCGGAATCTCATGCACAATTGACGTAAAAACTTGAACACTGTGTAAATTACAAAGCGAGTACGGGGAAAGCCTGCGGTCATTTGCCTGACTCTGCCATGTTTTTTTTTACCTTTTTCTTTGTTATTTCGTTTTCTTTTGTTTTTTCATTGAGGCCACTCTGACATCACATGGTTGTTGAGAGAGTGAGATAGAAAAATGCCACAACTGGTGCCATTTCAAGGCACGGACGGACGTTCGACACCACGAGTATGAGGCATTAGAGGCTTTTGCCGTAATTATTTGCGCGTAATGGTACGAAGGGCACGCCGCGGTACCCATTAATACGACGAAAAATAAATGACGTTTTACGCTGCTATCTTGTTCATTGGTATAAGTGACCGAATGACCATTGTGTGGTGCCTAGACAAAATTGCCTGACAATTGAGCAATGCCTCCGGAATCAATATTGAACGACGAACGCCGGGAATGATCTTTGTTCCAGCGATTGTTTTATTTTTTCACGCGGGTGTATTTCGGTGGTAAGATAGTCTCAATGTTCCCCTGAACATTTGTTCAACTTATGTTCGTTTACAGTTCACTGCTTCATGCCTCCGCATTCGACGACGTTAATAATATGCTGTAAAAAATGGATTATTTTCAAAGTTGATTGGATACCTTGCGAGTGACAGCGCTCAGGGACCGAATTCACAAAACATTTCTTTCTTAAACGCGTTTCGCCGTCGGTCAGCCGGTTCCGCTGTCGATATACCCAACATTAGGATTGGCATGAATATTCTCTAACGATAATTGCTGGCATAATTTTTTTTTTTTGCGAATACGGACGCAGATTACTTGCCCGCAACTCAGGCAACGCCACGTGAGTGTATTGTAACATGGCAGTGGTGGGTGTGTAGCACAAAGAAGTCAAAATTTATGGTTTTTTTTTTGCTGGATGCAATATTAATTGAAACTAACGGACAACGGTTCCAAGGAACGTATAGGTTATGTCATTAGAAATAATTGAAATGTAAACGGCAACTGAAGAAAGGGCATGAAAAGATGACTGTTAGTAATATAATTGACAAATCAGTAGAGTGGTAGCTCTGGGACAGACACAATGAAGACGGGATTTGATGGCACCAGTGCGCCATTGATTCAGTCATTGTCTTTGCCCGTAAACATCTGTAACTAAATATATGTTTTCCTGTAATATTTTTATGTGTACGACTGACTGCGCTTCTTCAGAAAACGAACACAGAACTCTGGAGCGGAAGCCGCCTCAGTTTTTTCTGAAATGGCTGTGTCAATAGCGGACTATAACCTGTTTGTTCGTTAGTTTGTTTGCTTTCCCGTCAAACCTATGGCCTCCTTGTCTCTTTCCCCGAACGGATTCCTCTACTACTTTGCGCCAGCAGTGCCATACTGCCTCGTTAAAAATGTGTAGTTTTAGTGGCGCAAGGGCCAAGTTTGGCCAAAGAGCACAGTGACTGACGATGCGGTGCTAACGGTGATCAATGATTTTCGGTGGTAATACGCAATAAGGCTGTGGAGCAACCTGGAGAACTCGCTCAAATCAAATTGTAAAATGTAGATAGTACAAAATTATGCCAGTGACACGTGGTCTATCGGTGTTGACTGCCCGTGAAGAATTCACGGTATAGGACGTGAGTGAGAGCACAATGCCTCGTCAAGTTGTGTTGTGCTTGCACAGCGCAACATCGGTAAGAAGAAACAACACGCGGTGAACAGCCAAGTGGTTTTACACTGCAAAAATGTAAGTGCAGTCCTCTACTGCACGAAACAAGGTTATTAAAAATAGCTAAAACCAAGATTGAAAGAGAGATTATAGAACCCCCCTCCCACTTTTTTTTATCAGGGAAGCCACGGATCGATGCATCAGTACACCATCACTTCACCTTTCAGAGAGAGAGAGAACATTCATTTCTGAGCTAAGATTGTTACGCATGGTCACACATGCGTCGTCGCCCACGAGCTCTGACTTGCACTCTGCGTAACAGCGGTCGTAGCACCTTCAATAAATTCAGTTGAAAATCGGCGCTCTTTCCTGTCTCTGTTGTTTCTTCCTACCAATGCAGCGCTGTAACCACGATACAACTATACGATGAACCAACTTGCCCAAATGAAGCTCTTGTTGCCTCATCAAGCTTTGTCATCATCAAGCTCTTTCTTAAAACCTCATCAAGCGCTTCCCGGAGGGAAGCGCTTATTACAGCGCAGCTGCCTCGACAGCAACCCTCTGTTATGAGGCCACGCTATAGACTTCACAAGTCGTGCCTGTCGTTCGACGTTGTTGTCATCCGATATCGCGTTATTATCATCACCCTAAGCGTTCTCGTTATTGTCCTAATGACGTATACTGCACGCGGAGCGTAGGACCATAGCGCGTCCATTGCGCTACCCCTCCCTGCAAACGGCGTGGGCAACAGCTTCTTCACGTGACCGGCTGTGGGAAGAAGACCTAAAACAAGGGAGGACCCAATGCCGCCGTTGATGTGGAGTTATACGTGGTGGCGAGGGAGAGAAGGGGGAGAGCTGGTGCTCAGTGGGGGCCGCATCGGACACCCAGGGTGGCTAGGTCGGCTGCCGTGGGGGGTCCCATCATAAATACCTTCGGGGCTCCCCGGCCGGCTAGACCAGCATCGCCCTAGCCACGCCGGCCCCAGGAATGCCGCCGTGTTCCTACCCGTCTCCTCCAAATCGCCGGGCCCCTCCTTTCCCTGGCCTTGGGCCGCGTGCGTTTTCGTGTAGTACGGGCCGTCGCTCGTCGTGCATCCGTGCGTGCCGATGAGTTTGGCTGCGCGTGCGGTGTGCACCGTGTGCATGCCTATATACATTGCGTGAGGTCGGTCGCTGGATGCTTTTTATTGCAGCGCAGCTACTTACCTTTTTTTTTGCGGCACGGTTGCTGGCCGTTGCGTTGTCTACGTGCCAGCTTTCGGGCTGATGCGGCTATGCTGTTAATGAACAGCTGGATGATGCTTCCGTGGGAGCCATGCCTGCTTTTGCGGTTTCGCTAGCGTTAGGCCTGAACTAGAGCCGCGCGGAAAAAAAATGAAAGTGATGACGGGAAGCAAAGAACACGGACCACTTTCTTGTTCTGTGTGTTTCCTTACGCTTATTTTCGCGTTATGTTTTCGAAAATTTCGCGCGTCGGATCAATTGCTTTGCTCAGTTTCATTAGGGATTCAGTGATGTTCACCTTTTGACTGAACTATCTGTCTCTCGCGCATGCATGCTCTCACTCAGTCACTCAGTCACTCACTCACTCACTCACACACACACACACACACACACACACACACACACACACACACACACACACACACACACACACACACGCACACACACACACACACACACACACACACACTCTCACTCACACACACACACACACACACACACACACACACACACACACACACACACACACACACACACACACACACACACACACACACACACACACACACACACTCACACTCACACACACACACACACACACTCACAAACACACGCACGCACGCACACACGCACACACACACGCACGCACGCACACGCACACACACCGCTTTTCAGTTAATCAGGAGCACAGCCTCATAAATGTCTGTTTCATATGCGTAAGAAATATAACAAATTCAGTGCGCCGGTACATTATCGATGTCACGTATTCCTGTTTTCAACTTGCTAATGCGAATTCTTTCGTAAGCGTCGGAATCTGAAGTCGTTTTTCATTTCTTAGCGCCTGCGTATACGTGGCCAGTCTGACACGCGGCCTTTGCAGTGCCTGGGAGAAATCGGTAACGCGTTTATGGCTCCGTGTAATTGGAGCAATTCATCTCCGCGACATTAATAGAAAGTCGGAAATGATCGACATTCGGAGTTTATTTTCTCACCTGAGCAGGATTCGGGGGGGGGGGGGGGTATTGCAAGGTGTCTCCCGGGAGAGAGCTGATCTCTAGCTCCCACAATCTTTCATCGTTAATCATGTGGTCTGTTTCTTTTTATATGAAACCACGGAATTTATTCTCTGGTTTGTTTTTTGTTTTTGTGTGTGTGTGTGTGTGTGTGTGTGTGTGTGTGTGTGTGTGTGTGTGTGTGTGTGTGTGTGTTGCCCTTATATGCATATATACGGGAGTATCAGAGACCGTCATGAATCTGTAGTCACTGTCCTTGCCGTAGTTTATGGTCACAACAAAAGAATAACTGAATGCTGCTCGTGTAATAACTTCACGCGTGTACTGTTCAGTTATTGCGCCTTTTTCTTTTTGTGCTCGTTTTTTGTGCCCAAGTGTTGATTCGTCTGTGATATATTACTAGAAAACCCACGCACGCTAAAGCAAGCAGGCAGGCAGTCAATGCAGACCATCTATTGACAGATGTGATGTCACGGACGTAGTTTCTCAGTGCACAAGTATACCCATATACGGCGGCTGTAATGGCGTCAAGAAGTAACCTACTTGGTCGTCAAACGGACACGACCGCAAGGTCATTGACCTCATTGCATGGATAACGACAGAACCGGCCTTTGATGTGCTGATTACAGTCACGTGACACGGTGACCCTTGCGTGTGGTCACCATGGTGCTGGCTGGTGTAGAACAACAACATGGTCGCTTCAGCGATGTCTGTGCGAGCAGTCTTTAGCTTATCAAAGCTGCCACAACCCTCACATTATGCGGTGGCAGTGACCTAGTGTAGGACCAGAACGAAAACGCGGTGCTGAAACAGGGCGGTGACTAGTTCTTCTTCGCATGGTCACACTGGAACGCGCTATTTCGCGATGCAAGGTTAAGCCCAGTCGCAATATCTGGGGGGCAGCCGGGGATGCAAGCAAAAGCGCTGATTGAGAGATCACGCTGGCAGGGAAGGGAAGGAACTCGCTCGATGCACGTGAAACATTCAGCCGCAAGAACGAGGAAGAAAGGATGAACGAAATGAAATAAAAAAAAAAAAACGAAAGGAGGAGATTGAGATTGAAGCGAGTTGATAAAGCGGACCTTTGTTTCACCCAGACCCACTTGACTACTGATAACCTTCCCCGATAGGCGGCTGTAATATCCGACGATACAGCTAGATGAGTGTGCTTACACGCGCTTATACTGGGCTGGGAGAGGTTCTGGAGGCAGGGCCGTTAGATGGAATACTCTTTCTTCCTCGCCAGGTACGGCCGTGCAAACAGCGCCGCGTGGATGAGCTGTAAAGAGAGTAGTCTGGTGGAGCAGGGGGGTGGGGGGGGGGTGTACAGGGGAGGGGGGCACTCCTTGTTTCACGACCTTACTCTTCGGCGGTGAGACCCCCGGCGTTGTCTCACGATGCCTGGAAGTCCGAACATCATTCGCGCAGCTCTCCTCCTCCTCATTGCTCCAAAGATGTGTGCAGCGCGTCTTAAGGGGTGAGAAAGGGATACTGCGGTGAGAGTGAGAGAGAAAGCTGATCGCTTACCTTGCAAGCCCACCTATAGCCTGACCAAGGAGTCTGACTTTGAGACGCCTTAGCCGTGTTTGCTTTCTCTTTCCTTTGTTGAGGCCCGTGAATTTGTCCTTTGGGCTCGATCGTTGAGGTGTTCTGTCGAGGACAGCTTACTGCTCGCCATTGGTCAAAGGAGATGATATACCTACTGATAGCTATGCCTAAAGAAACGGGTAGGTTGTACAAAGCGATGACGATTCGGTGGTTGTTTGTGGTTGCTTTCTGGGCGCGCTGTGTTGGAATACTCATCCGAAAAATTCGCTTCGACATGACCCCTCGTTTGCGTGACTTCAGGTGACGTTTTGTTTAAGGTGCTCGGTATCGCTCTTAATAACAATACCGTGTTTTCGCGTAACAATATTCTGTACGCAAATATTTGTGCCAAGCACGCGATTCTTTGATGGCAGAGGCGAGAAATAGCTTCGAACAAAATTTTCCTCGAGTGTCCTCCAACGCGTGGATGTAGTAGTGGGGTATGTAAATGAGAGAAGGTTCACCAACTCGCCTAATGTTGTTTGGAATCCAACGTATGTCTAAAGTGAGTCACTGTAGCTAATCGAGACACTTAGAGACCAACGTATCGGTGTTCTGTCGTCGTCTTTAAAAAAAATAACATTACGTGATGTTCATATCTTCGAAGCTTATTTTTTGTGGCTCTGCTTGGTGCCTTGACCGCTGACAAAAGACGAGGACAGTGAAAAGAACAACAACACGGGCGGATAGTTTCAACTCGTTTAGTCGCAGCAAAATGCAGCACATCAACAATTTTGGCGTGGACAAAACCCAACAGGTCTACTCATTAGACTAGCGGGCAAACCACTCATCATAAAAAGGGAAAAATATGATTGAAAGAGTCTAATTAATGTATCACTATCACAGTGTTGATCGTTTTTATACTTTGTAATATATAAGAAATATATAAGACTGTCGCAGAGCTACATGAGCTCTCGGGCAGCCTGATCGGGGTTTCTACCCCCGAATCTGTCGAGAATCTTTTGTTGTGTTATTGTGCGCGTGCTTGAGTAGTTATGGAGCGAAGCGTTGCAATAATAAAAATCAAATTCGAGTGTGCGCTTGTGAGTGTGTCTTTCCTTTCGTCGTTGTTGCTGTATTGCGCCTTAGGTTTCCTTTCTTAACTGCGTGCAGCGGGGCCTCAACTCCCTGGTGGTCAAAACCATCTGAAACTGTGCACGTGGTGTCGGCAGTGGAGGGCCAAATAGCCGCTTGCCCCCTGCCCGAGCGCGCCCCACTGTGATACACCGCGGCTTTGTGCCCCGAACACAATACATGTTCTTTTTAGCTTGATGGAGTGGTTAGAATACCGTGTAACCTTTAGGTAGCACCAACATCTTGCGACGCTTCGTGCATCACGGTTGCAGAAACGTTTGTTCATTGTCGCCTAGTATCCTTGAGGGAGAACAATGTTTAGGAAGTCAACCTAGTCGATATCAGGTCGCTGCCGCGAATCGACACAACCGCGGAAGTAAAATGCGCTGGTGTTGTGCTATAACGATTCTGTGCTTGCCGGTAAAGGTGCATGCTAAAAAGCTTCAAATTTCCGAAGCCCTCAACTACGGCATCTCTCATAATGATATGTCGCTTTTGGGATGTAAAAACCCTATTATTATTATTATTATTATTATTATTATTATTATTATTATTATTATTATTATTATTATTATTATTATTATTATTATTATAGGCAACGCCAGATGGCAACACCAATCTGGCCACTCACATTACGGCTATGGTATTTGGTATAACGCTAACGCGAAGAAGTTTGCGGGCAGACTAACACTGTCTATAGAATCATGCCGACCCCCCCATGTTCAGAGACCTCGACTACAGTGTCTCTCACATCTTTAGCCGTTATGGGACGTTAAACTCCACAAGCTGTACCCCAAGGCTCCTGGCCTTTTCCTTGATTTTCTCAAGTTTATTTACACTCTCGTACCCACAGCGCCATTTAGTCATTACAGTGGGGGGGGGGGGGGGCGGTTACACAGTGAATTATTAGTGATACATTTCAAGAACATTGGTAGTGAAAAACTAAGGAGAAATGGCGGCGTACATTGTTGTCAATACACATGAATTACATAAAGATCAACTAACCTAGACGAAGAGAAAAAACAAAAATGAAATTTACACTGTACAAACATGAAAAAATACAAAAACCAAGTGATAAGAACTAAACACTGCATAAAATTTGACTGCAGCCGAAGACAGAATGAGATGTCAAAGAGCGGCCGCAAAAGCTTCGTTATCTATTATGCTGACCTTGTCAGCAGGCAGACGATTCCATTCAGAAAT
The DNA here is from genome assembly GCF_013339725.1 of Rhipicephalus microplus. Taxonomy (NCBI): domain Eukaryota; kingdom Metazoa; phylum Arthropoda; class Arachnida; order Ixodida; family Ixodidae; genus Rhipicephalus; species Rhipicephalus microplus. Next base: position 111,649,216 of record NC_051175.1, read on the forward strand.
AGTCTTGGGGGAACTGTATTATGAAGCTGGCCCGCCTCCCCTGCATGTGCCGCGTTCAAATGTATTGCGGGGCCGATTTGTTCAACAGCGGCGGACGCTTTACGAATGCTGACATGGGGCAGCGTTGATACTCGAGCTCGGGGACACACGTGTGGCGACCTATGTGTAGCGGTCTTCAGTTGGAACCGCCATGACTTACGTTCCGACCAACGACGTTAGGCTAATCTGAAGTTGCAGCGCCACGTTTGTCCTTCGGGGCTCTGCGCCGCAGGTTCTTCCTTGCGTGGCAGCGGCAATTTACCGTGGGCGCGCAAGGACGCCATTTATCGCCTAATAACCCGGATGACTTAAGTGCCCGTATGTGTCTCTATAATCGCAGTTGCCTTTATCGCTCCATTGATGTTGGATTTGATTATATTTGACGTCTTTTGGTTGCCCTTGCTTGATTTACGGACGTGATACGCAAATTGCCTGTTTGTCTTGAGGACAAAATACTTACTCTTGGATTGTTATGAATAAGGCAGTTTTGTGCACTCTGTTCATTGCGAATCGACCTTTAAAGAGGAAAGTTAGCGAAGCAGATCAATATAGATGAACCTAATTGTATGAGTCGTTAGCAGACCTCGAAAATGGTGTCGTATATTCTTGTTTCTTTTCTATGCATATTGACAAGGATGATTAGCTGTTTTAATTACTTTTCTACCAGCATAGATGTCTGTATTATGCAACTTGTGTGTTCTAGCAACTTTCAAAACAAGTTATCAGACTTTAATAAATAAGCCTCTGACAGTACAGATTGCACGATTCATGGCTGCAGTGGTCGCATTTTGATGGAAGCGAAATGCCGGCAGCCCACGTACTTTGCCATGTCTGTGCAGGTCAAAGGGACACCACGGAGGCAAAACGAAAATTTCCATATAAGTAAAGTATACGATGTCACAATCACAAGAAAACCACTCCCACCGCGGCACAGTGTTTCATAAGAGAAAAAAAAAACGCGCGAAAAGTAAATGCAGCTAGATTGCCCCTTTTGAGATTCCTCCCACCGGCACCGTGACGTCACTGATTTTGAATGCGCCTTCTGGAGCGTATACGTAGCTCTTGATCGATTAGAATGAGGTATATTGTCATCTGTAGCTGCCACACTGCAGGCCTAGCATACGAAGTTTCGAAAAATTTCACCGAGCCAAGATTGCCAGCGTACGAAAAGTACATTTTGAGAATTTTAGACGTCACGTCGGAGGTTTCAGCGCGTAATTTAAAAATTAATCTCGAACCTTGATATTTTACGCTAATATTGAACTTATGATAGTGAAACATATGGCATTGTAGTCGTCAGAGGGCAGTTTGTCAATCCAAACCAAGCCATTGTTTTCCTTTAGTGTCCCTGTATAGAGTACCGGGCTGTAGAAATTTCCGGAACCCTCCACAATGACCTGCCTGGCATCATGTCGTGGTTTTGGCACGTAAAACACAAGTTATTAAAAAAATAAAGCACAATTTCTGCCGTAATAAGACTCTTCGTGAACAACAACAACAACAAAAAAAAAAACGTGCGCGATAAAGAAAAGAGAGAAATAGAGGAGACAACACAGGTGGCCTCGTGATTTGGAATTCCATACGCTAACGCTTTGTGAGGTCACAGGGCTTGAACGCGCGTGCAGGTGCCCGCTTAATGCTTTATAGTAAAAAAGAGCAATCGCATTTGGGTGCAAGGATTCTTAACTTTATTTTATTCGCTAGCGATCTTAAGGAACTTTAATTTATTGGTTACTGCCTAAACACCATAAAATTCTTCGGAATTTATGTCACTCTGATGAAATAAGCGACCAATTAAACAAAATAAAACACAGAAGACCTTATTTGCTATTTTTAACCGTACTGTGTTTATCGTAACTTAAATATAAAGGAAATAAAGAATGTGAAACATGATTTTTCGCCTAATTCGAAGGTTCTGCGTTCGGATTCCACCGACAAAAAGGGTTACCTTTCGTACACTTCAATTGCTTTTAATTTAGGTCAAAATCATCCCAATACCGTAAAAAACAACAACAAAGTAGTGTATACCTTGCCTTGCTGGGATTAGTTGCTCATTCGATTGGTTTCATTAGCATTGTGTAACAAGAGATAATTAGTCTTTGATCAATAAAACCTTATTGCAGGCTAGTTCGTTCATATTATTGAACGTGTACTGCACCAGCACCACTCTTTCTATCCCTCTTGCTTACTCGGTACATACTCTTGATATATATTCATATAGTGGCTATACTATATATAGTCTCTGATCTATATTCTGTGTAGGCTATATCTTGTATAGTTTACAATTTATAGTTTATTTTATGATCTATATTTCTATAGTCCTGACGTTCGGGGGGCGAAAGTTCAGGCTTGTAATTCAATAGTAAAGTCACGGCCGTTTTAGCTTCTAGCAACGAGCCTATGATGGTGTGAGAAACGAAAATGTAATTGTTTAAAGAACGATTTGATACTTTGAGATGACTCAGTGCTTAGCTTTTTCGTCAGTTATACCTATACGCTTACACCTTCGCGCAGGCGTGGCTGCGCTGCTGTCGCCACCTATAGCACCGCCGAACGGACGGGCGCGGTGCGCCGGCGTGCGCTGATGGTGTCCAGCAAGCGTCTCCTTTGTTCACCTTGCCCTTCGTGATGCGCCCACGCCGAAACACGTGCCACAAGATGTCGTCGCTGCCTCGCCCGAGAGGTGAGCGTTGAACTCATCTGCATCCTCGATCTTTTATTTCTTTATTTGGTTGTTTTTCTTTTATTTACGAGAGATGCGCCTAGCTCGGTGAACGCTTCTCCTCCTACGTGCCCGGACGAAATCCGGTAAAAAAGAAAGAAACGAGAGAGAGAGAGAGAGAGCGAGAGAGAGCGAGAGAGAGCGAGAGAGAGCGAGAGAGAGATAGATAGATAGATAGATAGATAGATAGAGAGAGAGAGAGAGAGAGAGAGAGAGAGAGAGAGAGAGAGAGAGAGAGAGAGAGAGAGAGAGAGAGAGACGTGTGGTGCAAGTGACTTCAGCGTGCGCGAGCATGGTTTGGTTTCCGATTCGTACGCGCGAAGTTGCGTGCAGTGCCGGACGACGCCGAGTTACGTGTGAACTGCAAACCCTTCAGTCCATATTAAGAAATGGTGGAGTATAGGAAAGGCAGGAACGTTAACTAGACCACGAAAGCCGGTTTGCTACCCTACATGTGGGAAAGGGAAAAGGGAGATTGAAAGATGTAGAGGGAAGAGTGGAGATAACACGTAACACAGCGCGCACGCACAAACATGCAGTCAGTTATGCGTCCATCGCGTTCGCGTGGCACGAGACGTGATGTCACAGCCGCTTGTCCCAATTAGTTCTTAGAAACTTGAAGAGTCGCTTGGTCGCTTCGAGCTGCGACGTGCTCTCAATAATACATTCGGGAGGCATTCTTTTGTTGTTCCGGTGCTCTAGAACAGAGGCCAGTGACTATCTCTGAGCATCACATATTGGGCAGTGACACAGGACGCGGCTAGCGTCTCCTCGCAACGACAGGAATAGCAGAGAGCGTTGTCGGCCATGCCAACGTGCAGGGAGTGCAGCATTGATGAATTCCGGTGATAGAGTTTTCCATTTTCTATTATAATTTCTCGGAATATATTATAACCGATATTTTGGCCAAACGGCTAGGAGTTTGCCAGGCTCCGTCGTTAACCGGAGGTCATGATGCAGTCACTTATGGGATTCTTAAAAGAGAAAAGTGGATAAAAGTGAGCCCCGTAACTGTCTGCATCAGAGTGCGACGCCTAAACAGTAGCTCACGAGGGATGGGGGGTGAGGTAGGATTAAAACGATTGGATCAAAGGCATAGAGATAGTCAGTTCTCGATGTCCTGAGGCGCTCATAGTGTTAGGTGGCAGCGGTGGGCGCTTTCGTGTCTTAATTTGGTGGGAACTTGCTTTGGGAAACCTTTCTCGCCTTGATAGTCTCAGATGGTAGTTGCGAATGAAGCCGGGGCGGCTCAGGAAGATGGGCTAATGTTATACACGGTGATGTAATCGTTGTTGCTCTACAACTAGTGCTAATGAAAGGTACACGTTTTCTTTTTTTTAGATAAAGGCGCAAATGCTCGAGACCCATGTGCTTAGATTTAGGCGCTCGTTAAAGAACCCCGGGTTGTCGAAATTACCGGAGTCCTCCACTAAGGCGTTCCTCAAAACCATATCGTAATTTTGTGGCGATTAGCCCCAATAATTGTTATATTGTGCTCTTGGAAGTGCATTGCATGCAACCAGAGGCAGCTCGGTTACTTCCTGTGAATTACTACATGACTGAAAAAATAAAAATTAAATATTAGAGGAAGTTGCTGCAGTGTCTTTTTTTTCCCTCCATGGCTGAGAGCAACTAAAAAAAATAAGAAACAAGGAATAAAACCTTAAGTGCTGTTTTGGAGTAGTCATGCCCAATTAGTGTTACCTTGACTGAGACCGTAATGGTTAAACCCTTTTCAGCTATTACATTGAACTTCAGTTTTGTGTTTCTTTGAGGGTAAACATGATGTATTTTGAAGGGAAATATAACTGGATAATGAACACAACACCGCGAAGGACCGGCTGGCCCTGTAAATGAATACACGGAGATCCATTAGTCTGGTCTCGCTAGACGCATGATTTGAGCGGTATACACTTTAGTACCTGTTGCACGCAACTACAGGGATGCGGGTAGGTGATAGAGGGCACATGCTTTTGCGTTTCGTAATTGCCTCAACGCAGATGGTGCGCAAGCGGCGCTAATTAAGTTGCATTGAAAACGGAACTTGACCCTTGAACCCTGCGGCGGTGGCGTCTCGGACATGTGGCGAGGTCTTGCTGCTGCGCACGCAGCTTGCGGCCGGGAATGGAGGTCGAAGGTTCCACTGCCGAATGCTGCTGCGGACGGCCTTCGACCGTGCTGAAGAGAATAAACGAAAATGAGAACGACGGTTGCGTGCTGAAATCGAGCTCCGCGATAATGAAACGTGACATGTTCTGTGAGGTTAGTTACTGTTGCGTTGTCTCTATCTCTCTTCCCCTACTTTTTTCCCCTTCTTTTCTTTTTTTTAGAGCGTAACTATGAATGAGTGAACTCTTAGTGATGCGAAATGACATTATCATGCAGCTTCTATTTTTACGAATAACCTGTACAAACACTTTCTAAGTCGTATTAACGCGATTGCTTTTCCGACATAAAGCCTGCCTAAGGCAGCTTTGCCAAGAAGTCTATGTATAAAAAAAAAAAGCACGTGGCTGATTGGTAAATCAATATACGCACCCTGGACAGTGAATTGTAGACTCTGCAACCAACCTGAGACTATAGAGCATTGTTTTATTCATTGTCGTGAGCTTTTTATTTATGGGACATTCTAAAAAGAACGTTAAGAAAAGAACTTCCAATCACAGCTCATGGTATTAGGTTCCTTCCATTTAAAAACAGTCTGACTGATAATGCTCCTTATGACCTGTTCATGTCATTGGGACTTCATTCATTATGGAAAAGTCGTATGATCGATAGACACGCCGAGCCACCACGGTCGACGAGATCTGTCTTCCGAGAAGCAGCTGCTCAAGTGCGCAGTGTTGTCGAGACTTTTGACCCCGTTCCGGAGTGGCTTCCCGTTCTTGACGCTTGTGTGTGTTTGCCTGACTTCTGATGAAGTATGTTCTGTGTACTTTACTGGTGATGATTTCATTCACTAAAGAAAAAAAAAACACTGGCGTGGCTCAGTGGTAGAACACCGGGCTGGCACTCAGCAGACCCGGGTTCGAGCCCCACTGTGTCTTTGGTGCCAGGTTTGCCAACAATTCATAAGGACCGGCGTAGCTCAGTAGTAGAGTACTGGGCTGGCACCTAGCAGACTCGGGTTTCAAGCGTCACTGTGTCTTTAGTGCTAGTTTTTTTTTTTTCGTGCGATGTGGTTGTGGACACCGGCGGCGGCAGACAACTGCGCGTTACCCGAGTTGTGATCTCTTAAAAGCCTTCGCTGTAATAACCGTGACTGCACCTACGATTTATCTCTATTGATATAGCCGAGCCCGTCGCTTGCGTGACCTAAGGTAAATTGCATGTGTGGGTCGAATTGCCGTTGTATCACTTATTTCCGGGTTGGTTACTGCGAACTGCTTCAGCGAATTCACTTAGCATGCATACTTTGCATATGTAGGAACATACATGTTCCCGTAGGGGGATTTCACGTTCACTTAGCTGATTAGTGTTAGCGATCAAGCGCCGCACCATCTTACTAAGACGAAGGCCATAGATGTCTCATCACACGCGAAGATCGATTTTCGGTGGCGTGGGCGTCAACGGTAAAGATGACAAGAAACGCCAAGTTTTGACGTCCCTGTATGACGTAGTTACGGAATAATTTTTCGGCCTCACATAGTCATTATAACACGTCACATCACACGGCCATTATGACGTCACTATGTGACTGACGTCATAATGACGTCCCTTGTAGTGGCACTTGATAAGCTGTGACGCCACTGACGTGTCACATGACGGGGTGCCACACATAATGACGTCATAACAATACATCGTTGTTTTTTCAACGGTGGGTGGATCACGAAGGCAATGCAAAAGCAGGCGAGATGCAGATAGCTCGCAACGCCTCCGATCTCGGAGGCATTGATTCGATTTAAAAGCCTTTGCCTGACAAGCTCCTTTACCATACTATATATACTGTATCAATATGGTGGAGATCTCACAAACGAATTATGAGGTTCGTTTTATGTGACGGATATAGCGCAAATCCGACTGAGCTCCTCGTTTTCTTCGCTTGCAGTTCTTCACTCTGGGGTCTGCCTTTGTATCAGAAAACACGCTACTTATAGATAACATCAAATAAAACGCGAATAATTAGATGTAGAAACCTAGAAACTCACACAAAAAATTGGCCCCGTATCTGCATGTAATCTGCAAATGTCGTCGAAAGACAATAGTCTTGCGCGTGGAGAGAGTGAACAAAACATTTGTTTGGTGTTCTGCGCAAGAAAATCGGTGAATGGTATTTTGGAGGTGCTGCGTTAGAGTGCCCCGAGCGTGCAGCGGAGGCGAACGAGCGCATCCAGTATGTCACACGTGAGACATGAGCGCCATCTGGCAGTTTCTTTTGGAAAACGAAGCGCGTGGCCGTGCGCGCCCGTCTCAGAGGTGATAAGGTGTAGAACGCGAGGCGACGGGTAGGTGCCACCAGGATCTTGTCTTAGTAAAGCGTTGGAAACACTCCCCGTTCCGTACAAGCGTTGCGCGGTAAGTGCAGCGTGATAAGCGCTACGATCCTTAAAATTACTTATGTATGCGTTTTCTAGTAAGAGATGCACATGCAGAATATATACGTGTTGTTATGGTGCCCCAGACATGCGCAATAATTGTTTTTTTAATTGACAATTGCACAAGCATTAACGCTCAACTTTGAGCAACATTGGTGGTCGCTGCGGATGGGGTCGGCCGTTTCAAGTACCCGATGCCGGTAAGAGTGGACAAACAGACAAATGTACAAAAAGGCAGGCAGACAGACAGACAGACAGACAGACAGACAGACAGACAGACAGACAGACAGACAGACAGACAGACAGACCAAAATTTTTGCGTCGAAGGTCCCCAAGAAAGACTATCGTCTTTAATAGTCACGCTGAACAAACTATTCTAGACGCTGGATGCTTGGGGGACCAACACCAGCGACAACAAAAAAGGTGTCCCTGCAGGACCACCACTCTGGCTTCAAGCACCGGCGTAATAGCCCGTGTCGGTTACGTATATATAGCATTTCGTGCAACCGGACAATTGCGTAAAGTGCTGGAGACGACGACCGCGAAGGCAATCTGATTTGCATCGCGAGTTACGCAATTGGGCGAACGTATAGACGTTCGCTTGCGACGCTGTAGCTGCGACTCTTTTTTCTCATCCCTCTGTGTGCGCCGTTGATTAGCGACCCACTCGTAATTGATTACCCGCAGTCCGAGCGATGCGAGGCAAAATAGCGCGCTCACTTTTGTTGCGTGGCTTTCTCTTATTCTTACCTTCGGCCTCGCTGAGAAGCCATTACGTTTCTTAAGTGCAGTTTCCGGAGCTTCTGGTTCATGGTTGTCTTTGGAAACGGCCAGTGGTCTTTGAGGCTGGGTGCGGAAAGACATAGCTCCTCGCACCGAAGGTCTTTCATGTTCTCATGGGTGGGTTGATGGGTGAGTGAATGAATGGAGTTGTGTCTCACAAAGAAACGAATCCTCCATCTTTTACCCGTGTGTCATTCGTTGAAGACTATTGCGCACGTACTTCCGCACAAGTGATTCTCCTCCGGGCGAATCTACGAAACGTGCTAGGCGTCCCCTCCTGCGCCTCGACAAAGAGGATACGACAGCAGTCGCTTAATATGTGTGGCCTATAGTGGTATACAAGAAGGACATCCTCGCTATCATCGCGAGGGTCAATAATTAGGCCGCTTATAGAAGGTCCCGTGAGAGCTTTCCTCTTGTTGAGTCTGCGATCCCACCTCAGTCAAAGGCAGCTATCCGGGCGATTTCTCTCTGCTTCCAAGAGCCAACCGGGTTGAGATCGTCGTAACGCCTTTTGTTTTTGTTTTTTCCCTGCAAGACACAGGTGTAATTTGATCGCGCGTTGTTCCCTCGCAACTAATGACAGTTTTGGTGCTCTTGTGTGGCCTTCCTTCCTGTCTACCTGGGAGGCATTTCATTGCGCCCCTTGGGCTTCAAACGTTGCGTTAAATTGTCTTTGTTTGTGTATGACGATGAGCGACTCATGAAGAGCAACTCACACAAGCGAAAATTGATAACGCCAACTTTCTTTTCTGGTTACTTATCGATTTTCGATCAGTTTGGTTCCACTGCATGAGTTGAGGTTGACTCTCGGCGGCTTCGCTTCAGACCCGCGTTCGGAGCGAACCTGTTCGGCCCGGAGGGGAGTTGACCTTTATCGTGCGTAGTTCGGCTTTATTTATGACAGCTTTGTTTGAGTGATTGTTACGGATGAAGCAATTACACGGCCTTCGTGTTCTTACAACCTTTGTCGGCGTAATTGTGACATAAAAGCGGTTCTTGTGGTGTTCTTCGTCACGAACACTGTAGTAAGTCGTGCAATCGTAACGTATCAGACTACTTATATTATAATGTGTACTATTCTGCGACTGGAACTTTGGCCTGAATGTGATGGATGAGGAGACTGTTGGTCTGAAATTATTATTTTTTCCCCTGTTTGCATCCGCTTTTTTTCTGGCGTGATTATTAAAGGTTAACATACTTTCGGGCGTGGGCGTGATTGTGGCTTGCGGATGATGCTATTCGTAATTTCCCTTCTGTTTTAACTGTTTTGCTGTGGAGAGGTTGAGGTCCACATTGCCTCGGCTGCTCCGTATCGCAAAGTTCTGCAGCAAAAAAAAAAAAAAAGAATAATACTGAAGGGTACAGTGTGCGTGTAAACATGCAGTTTATGACAGTGCGAACTGCGGTAAGAGAAACTGTGTATTGGCATGATATTCGAACTGGTTTCAGTGTGCTATTATGTTTTTTTTTTTTCGGATTCGTAATTTCGAAATTCGAGGTCATATGTGTGGCGCGAAAGTTGTTTATCGCCAGCTCAGTGTTATGATGCCTTTTTGATTCTGGCCGCGACGGTGGCATTTTGATGGAGGTGGAACGCAACAGGTCCATGTGTTCTGTGCAATGCCAGTGCACTTTAAAGAACACCGGATGGTCTAAACTTCCTGAGACATCAATATACTCGGCATGCCCCACAGTCATATCGCGGATTCTGCTAGTAAAACACCGCTAATAATGAGTAAATTGCTTCGAACTCATAACTGTATTGAGCCAGCCGCGGTATTGTCATGGCGCTCTACGGCCAACCCGAATGTCGCAGGATCTAATCCCGGCTGCATTTTAAGGGCGAAGCGTTTCTTAGTGTAACCCTGTCATGCGTCACGCGTTACCGAGAGAAAAAGAGACGAGAAAGAAAAGAAGGCAGTATCTCCCGAGGCGTATAGTAGACGGCGCTGTCTCATAGAAGTACATTCTGCATGGCGCTGTACCGCTACTATGCGACTGGCTGCTGCGAGGGATGTACCTGGGCATGCAGAAAATGAGTGACTTCTGAGTCTCCTGGATAGTCGCCGCACATGGCGGATCGTTGGTGGGGCATGGACGAAGCAGAGTGGCGGGCGCGTTGCAGACGCTTGCGCTCGGATTCTTTGGCTTGCGTCTCGTCGGTGTTACCCGCGCGCCGTCTGCGTTCTCGAACGCGATCGGACGCATGGACGAATGCACGAACAGACGGAGGGACACACGGACGGATGGGTAAACAGACGCTTCGCCCCACTTATCATCATTCACTCCGTGGATATGCTGTGATTTTTTTTTGATGGAGGCGAAAGTATTTGAAGCCCGTGTGCTTATACTTAGCTACATGTTGAGGAACCCCAGGTAGTCAAAATTTCTGGAGCCCTTCACTATGGCGTCTCTCATGATCATGTCGCGGTTGTGCCACTTTTATTACTATAACTGTGTTGAGCACGGTGCCGTTTTCTGCGCAATTTTTTCTGCCGAAAACACGCAGCGGAAGTGATGTCAAGGAAGTACAGTGACTTGGAAGTTCCTGTAGAATTCGCAACCGTTGTTTTTGTAAAGCTCGCAACTACAGTTGTGACGCTCAGCCAATCAATTACACCAATCGCACATTGCAGATTGTTATTACTCTGATCACGTATCCGTGGTTCGTTAATCCCAACAGCGAATGGCGTCACTAGCTGACTCTTGTATGAGAGTCGAGAACATCAAGACTCTTGCAGGAGATAAAGGAGATTATTTGATCGCGATATCTTTGTATAATGCTCCTGAAACATTCGCTACGTCTTAGATATATTATGGAAAAGACGTTGACAGCAACGATCACTTTGCATTCTGAAGTTCGTGGCAGTCTTTTATTTGATAAGACAACCTTCACACTTTTATAGACCCTGGAAACTTGTTAAAGAATCTCTTACTACATTAGCACATCAAAACGCTAAACGGCAACATCACTTGGTATTTCAGAATAGTGTTTTTTTTCAGAATTGATAATGAAATCGGGACTTCACACAGGTATAGATGCGTAATATCTCGTACGTAAAATACCACCCTATTTATAGCCGATTCTTTGCGAAGGCGCCAGGAACGAAGTAGATAATTGTTGCAAACTCTTTTTAAGATTGTATTATCAACGACAATGCAAGTTATATGCAGTACTTTTCTTTAGTTTTTGTTTAGGATACATTGAATATTTATGGTTGATAACTTGATTTTAATATTCTTTTTTTTCCAAAACTACAGGGCACGAGAAGACAGTCTTTATGAATATATTTGTTTAATATTTGCGTTTTCTCAGTACCTTTATAGATTCTGCAGTACTGTTTTTATTTCTTCTTCAAAAACCTTAATTAAGTTGTCTCGATGGTAGGAAGGCTTGCCGGATTGTACTTTTATTCGAGGGGCCACTTGGTACCACCGCATTCGCCTCTTCATCGAGCTGAATAAAAAGCGGGTAGTTTTTTCAGTGCGCCGAAATCATGTGCTCGTGACTTCGCTGAAGTGTAAATTGATAATCGTGTTTTTCGTTGCCCCCAACCTCTGATATCTG